>JAVCKZ010093466.1:0-11548 GCA_034780755.1 Lepetodrilus elevatus | reverse complement strand
ACACCACCAGCTGATCACTGCCTGATTAAAAACAATACTGTGGTATTTTATACTCGTGTATGTAGACACACACACACCCAACAACACCCCCACCCTCCCCCAACCCTTCTGTGACACATTCCTGGCAATAGCTTAAAAGGTCAACCAATCAGAGAGCTCCAAGATATATTTAGAACACATGCACAGTTCTGCTGATAAATTGGGGCTCCCTGATTGGTTGACCTTTAAGTTACCTATGTAAATGTTGTGACCTGGATTATTTTGGTGTGAACATATCCGTGTTTTCCAAAAGAAACGTTTCACTCAAAGAAATAAATCATATATGCACCTTATGTAAATTTAAGACCTTTTTAAGAATATTGTTCTGAACACATCAGCTGAGTATCTTTAGTCGCCAAACTCATAAAAGACAAGGAGCCAGCTGGCAACCGACAGTGAAAGACTGGTCGCCAAATGTAAAATGCGGTCGCCATGGCGACCAATTTAGTCGCTAAATTGAGGCCTGCACTGTCAATGAAAGGAAGACTGTGATTGGCTGATGCCTACATGAGTGAAAGGAAGGCTGTGGTTGGCTGATGCCTACACGAGTGAAAGGAAGGCTGTGATTGGCTAGTACGTACATTTGTTGAGGAGGTCTTTGTCCCGGGTGTTGTGAGCTTGCTGAGCCAGACTGTGCAGTAGAATCTGAGCCACGGTGTACCGGCGGAAACACTGCAGTCACAATGAGTCACAATGTACAGTTACATTAATCAGAACATGAAGTGAGTAGTTCCGTTTATTATTATCAACTTGGGATTCATCACCACATTATTCAATCAATATGAAAAGTAGTAAAATCTGATAAACTAAAGTGAAGTTTTGGGACTTACAATTTCAAATGAAATTTATAAATTTACTAACCTCTTTGGGGTTTCCAAACAATTCATCAAGGGCAGCTCCTTGACACTGAAAATATAATTAGCATACATTAGCATATCGCTAACACACACACATGGTGGAAAGCACTATAAGCTTGTCAGGAAGTAGGTGTCTGATATGAGCTGAAGTATTCTATTAGTAGAAATAGTGAAGCCATGTGTCACATTGTGACGAGGTATACATAATAGCTGACTAACACTCAAAATTAACACCAACATACGACTACAAACAACTACGCCCAAGTCAGACACGCCACTCTGTCCGCTCACCATCTCTATGGCGTAGTTGTAGATGAGTTTGTCCGCGGTGGCCACCACCAGCTGTGGAGTGAGTGGCGTCTTGCACGTCGTCCCCAGTCTCTGGTGCAGCTGTCGACACTCCAACACACACCGGTGGTAGTAGTCGTTCATCTGCTTCAACACTGCAACATACATAACCAACTGCTTCAAGAATGCAACGTAAATGTTCTCAATAGCTTTAAAACTGCAATACAAATGTTCTCAATAGCGAAAAGACTAAACACAAACAATATCTGTTTTAATCTCAGTATTTGCCAGGTTCATATTGTTCTACTATGACTGATATCCTATGACTGCTGTAGCTAGTTAGGCCTACCTATCTTGAGGGCGTTGGAGGAGTGTAGTTTCCCCGACTTGATCTCCTTCCTGGACAGCTGTAGCGCCGACGACAACAGGTGCAGCGACCGCACGAACAACACCAGCTGCTCCAGTCGCCTGCACACACAGAGATAAACATACAGACACAGAGATAAACATACAGACACAGAGATAAACATACAGACACAGAGATAAACATACAGACACAGAAATAAACATACAGACACAGAGACAGAGATAAACATACAGACACAGAGATAAACATACAGACACAGAGATAAACATACAGACACATGTACATATCCTGTCTGAGGTCTTATTTATCAAGTCATGGCTTTGGAAAATAGAATTCAGTTAGGAGACCATAACACAGTCCAGTGACATGATTCAGTGATGCGTGACTACTGTCATCGTACTCACCTCTGGGCCTCTGTGAAGCGCGGCAGTTGGTCTGAGGGCAGACTCTCGCTCTGTTTGCAGGACACAGAGTCGGAGAAGTTCCCGAGGGCGGCGCCCCGTGCATGAGCCAGCTCCATCACACACTCCACCAAGTCCAGTACGAAACTGAGCTTGGCCATGATCTCGTTGTGCAGCTCCTGTGGGAGAACAAGGTGTCAGAGTCAGACAGACAGACAGACAGACAGACAGACAGACAGACAGACAGACAGACAGACAGACAGACATCAGTGGCAGAGCAGATGTATTGACATTTGTAATTGTGTAACATATTCATGATAGAAAGACTAATACAACATCCATTCTAACTATACACTTATTATCTCCCTTGACACATTATTATCTCCCCTTGGTATAATGTTTATCTGGCTGTATACCACAGACACGGCAACTCTCATCCTTCAATCTAGCTACAAACATGGAAGTATGGACAGCAGATTCCTGGCAGTGACTTCCTGATCTTAGAAAATCAGGAAACTAATTAATTGTGGTCTGAAGTTATCTCCTTTGAAACCAAGACGGACTCTATTTGTGCATATCAAATTTACATTTTGATTCCCTTTGTAAATGTATACCAGGACAGTATTAACCCTCTCCCTGTTGGAGATGCCATAAAGAGCTGTACCTGTGCCTAATTCAGCAGGGAGAGTGTTAAAACAAGTTAAAGACTGGAGTGCTTACATCCATGAGAGTTTCCTCGCAGAGTTCCGGCGCCACAAACGTGATGGGGCCCTCCATGTTGGGTGGGGACTGGGCGTACATCCCTGGGCCCGGTGGCGACGTCTCTACGCTCAGCACGCTACTCCTGCGGAAGTACGACGACGACCTCTCACGCTCCAGCGACCCCATCTTGTCACTGCCGCCAGAATTCACGCGTTCTCGGTTGGCCGTTCTCCCGGTGTATGTCAGCATCTGGCCATGACCTGAACACAGACAACAGTCAGTCGGGAAATGTCTCACACACAGCTTCAATTACCTGGAGGAAACATTCCATTTACAAGAATTAGAATATCTGTAAAGGGTTTCCATCAGGTGCTGATCAGCAGAACCATGCACTAGTCGTTTCCTGACATAGGACTGCATTCAGGCTACAATACCTTTCTCTACGAAGTGCTACATAGTGCTACAGTAGTCGTACAGTAGTCGTACAGTAGTCGTACAGTAGTCGTACAGTAGTCGTACAGTAGTCGTTCAGCCAACACATGGTAGTACTACTTTTTAATTCGTTTTTTTGAGCCTGTAGTATTTTGTAGGAAATAGTCAGAAAACCCAAAGCCTGAAGGGAATGGAATGGACGCATGCGCAAACCGATTTCCTGCTATTTTCCTACAAAATCGTTCAGCCAGCCATTACATTGTAGAAAAGTAGCGTAGAGAATTGAATTGCGTCCTGAACACAGCCAGGCTGAAGTCCACGAGTTGACTAACTACTCACCGTGAGTCTGTGTGCCAAAGGCCGCCTTCAGCAGCTGCTGTGAAAGTAGACTCGTTCCTCCGTGAGCTAAGGATGGGTCTGTTTCTGAGCGCCGACACTCTGGGTTGCGGTATTCGGGTGTGTCTGTTTCTGAGCGGCGATACTCTAACCGGCCGTACTCAGGCGGGGATACTGAAATAGATGTTTAGGAATTGAAATATTACCCCCTACAGATTAGTTTGACAGTGCACAGCAATTTGCATTCTTCCAGAAAACATTTATTCCTATTAGTAAGAATTGTAAATCACTCCAACATACCCAAGTGCTATTAATTTCACAATACAAAGTGGAACTATGACACACAGACAAAATATAACAACGAAAAATACACATCCTGTTACATGTAAGACTATGAAATCTTCAGATTCCAGCTACATAAATATATCATATACTAGCGACAAGTACAATTGTACCCGATAAAGTTCTAAGTTCTATGACTGTGTAGTGAGTACTCCCAAGTGACTGAATGAATGATTGTTTTACGTCACAGCAGGAATCTTTCACCCATACATGAAAAACCTCAGAGTGACAGATATACCTGCAAGGTTGGCAGTGTTATCAGTGTTAAACTTGAACTTCCCGAACGGAGCGTGAACGGGTTCAATGAGGAGCCTGTCTGGACTAGGAACGAGGTTAAAACCAGCTTCGATCTTGGTGGGAGAGCCCAGTATGGTGGGCAGTGAGCCGGGGACGGTGGGCTGGAGCGGCGAGAACCGTGGGCTGGACTGACCTGCAGATGAGGACAACAGTGACAACACGGAGGACAACACAAGTGACAACAATGAGGTGAGAACCGTCTATTTGGACTAAAACATCTGGGTTGCAACTAGAAATTACTCAAATGCTGTATGAATTCAATCCGTATGTGACAGTAGTGAGTGAATACGGAGTTTAACGTCGCTGCAGGATTCTTTCACCCATTTGCGACGAATGAGACAGCAAGTCCTACTGTTAATAGTGTGCTATTCAGACATGTGTAAAGACATCCAAAGTTAGTGACACTACAATACCTCACATGTTAGAAAAACAGAATGCAGTCTTGAGTTTTATAGGCTTACAGAATAACTCTACACAACATGAAAAACATATATTACACTACACAACACTGATATCTGTACATCAATATCACTCTAATATATTCTCTTCACAAAGAGTGGCACTCACTGTTCCTCCGGTGTGGAGAGTTGCTGGCACTCGGGGGCGTGTTACTCGATCGTCCTGGGGGAGTGTTGCTTGTTTTGCCAGGCGGCGTGTTGCGCTTCCATGAGCCAATGCTTGGTGGCGTGCCAATACTGAACTGAACTGAAAACACACGCAATAGTGATGTCAATAACTTCAGTCAGACTGCATCACACATACATCACACATACATCACAACTAGGGGGTGCCACATCACCTTGATGCTTACCACCTCAATGCTACTATGACGTCCAATACAGATTTTATTACTGTCAAACAATCAGCTAGCGTTCAAACGGTGATGTCACCTTCCCTGACTCGTCAAATTAATGTAGTCACAGTTCTCTTATGAGGACACTTCACAATAGTTAGCATAAACTTACCACTAGGGGGTGCCACATGTCTACAGATAGCACAAACTCACCACTAGGGGGAGCCACATGTCAACAGATAGCACAAACTCACCACTAGGGGGAGTCACATGTCTACATATAACACAAACTCACCACTAGGGGGGGAGTTACATGTCTACAGATAACACAAACTCACTACTAGGGGGAGTCACATGTCTACAGATAACACAAACTCACCACTAGGGGGGGAGTCACATGTCTACAGATAACACAAACTCACCACTAGGGGGAGTCACGTCTACAGATAACACAAACTCACCACTAGGGGGAGTCACACGTCTACATATAACACAAACTCACCACTAGGGGGGGGGGAGTCACATGTCTACAGATAACACAAACTCACCACTAGGGGGCGACAGTGAGCCAATCCCTGGGCCTCCGGTCAGCTTGGTCCCGGAACTGGTTCTCACAAGGTTTTTCTCCGCTGGATTCTGGTGATCGTACAATTTCACACTTTAGACATTATTCTACATTAACTAGCATACAGAGGACGAAGCACTACAGTGAGATGGAGTCAAGCACCAGTAGTAACCTATAGGTCAGTGTACAGCTAATGACAGCTTATCCCTTCATGCATTACTTCATTAAGTCTTAGTACGCTTATATCAGAATGACTAGCATGTATTTATACACAATTGCATACTTACAGGTCATATACACCGAGAAAAGTTGCTTACAAGCATATTATGAACTCTAATAACACTAGCAGTATGACATTCATAACACTTACTTACATCGACTGACAATTGGCTTCCAACCATTGACAGGCTACAAGGTATTGTTACTATAAATAGACTGACTACATGCTAACAGTATAGTGTTACTATAAATAAGACTAGCTACACACCTGGACCAACTCGCCGACAGACGGCACTTTCCTGGGTTGCGACGAGGTGGGCGACGTCTGCTGCATCTTCTGATATGCCCGCGCCTGCGTGGGGACAGGGATAGGGTTGGAGGATGGGGGTGAGGTAGTGGGGGGAGAGTGCACAGGAAGTGTGCTGGGGCGACTCGGGCTTGTCTGGGAATCCTTCTTGAAGGTCGCGGTGCCCTCGCCCGTATCCACGGTAACCGTCTTCAGAGAAGCGGGAGGGACATCACTGCCACTGGAGGAACAGATTGATCCGACGTTTTACAATGTGATCTGATATTTTGGTATTTTACAATGTGATCTGATATTTTGGTATTTTACAATGTGATCTAATATTTTGGTATTTTACAATGTGATCTAATATTTTACAACGTAATCTGATATTTTGATATTTTACAATGTGATCTGATATTTTGGTATTTTACAATGTGATCTAATATTTTACAATGTGATCTGATATTTTGATATTTTACAATGTGATCTGATATTTTACAATGTGATCGGTTATTTTGATATTTTACAATGTGATCTGATATTTTGATATTTTACAATGTGATCTGATATTTTACAATGTGATCTGATATTTTACAAAACTACAGGAGCCAGTTGACATGGGGGTCTGATAACAAAGGGTCTAATAACATGGGGTTTGATAACCTAATAGAACAAAGATCCATTCAAACTTAAGTAGAGCCTATTATTTCTATTAGAACATAAGGATGCATACTTTTAATTAATTTCATATTTCAGCTCACAAGTAGCCATATATGTATACTTCTGTATATTATTCACATCCTAGAAGTATGTGTACGCCAGTGACTCGGAAGATCTGACTGGGAACTCACCCGAGTGTGTCCATGTCTTCCTCGGAGGCTATGGGCGCCGGGTGTGCTGGAACATCTGTACATGGAAGTAGTTACGTCACTCTCTCGCTACACTGGTACTAGGATGATCACATCTTTATGTCTTTTATATATTATTATTATAAAATAAATTACTTTTTGTTCTCGGCTACCTTAGAAAACAAGCATGACAGGTTCCAAATACAGGTGATAATATTAGCAGACGATGAACGAAATCTCATCAAAACATTGTGAATCATTGACCTGACCTGACCTCAATATTATGAGGGGAAACACTTACCTAAGTGTTCTTCTGGCACCAGCACAAAGTCCTGTAACAAAACACAGCCTGCATGAGACTAGGAAGTTATGACTGGGGACAGGTGTGGGTGGAAGATGGGGACAGGTGTGGGTGGGGGTGGTGCTGGGGGGATACCACATACATAGATGTCATAGTTATGGACCCAGACATGTATTTATATTGCAGTTTGATCAAAATCTCATTACCAAAAGAGTAATCATATTCCGACACAATAACCAGCAATCTATGCCCTAGGGTTAAGGCAGGGTGTTCTGACCTCAATAGGGTTAAGGCAGGGTGTTCTGACCTCAATAGGGTTAACGCAGGGTGTTCTGACCTCAATAGGGTTAAGGCAGGGTGTTCTGACCTCAATAGGGTTAAGGCAGGGTGTTCTGACCTCAATAGGGTTAAAGCAGGGTGTTCTGACCTCAGTTGGGCTCCTAGTGTGGCCGTCCATCTCTTCCTTGTCCACCTTCAGGAAGTCTGCATCATCAGGCGGGGAGGGCGGTGCCACCAGATCGGGCGGGCCAAGCGCGGGCTTGGTTCTGTGAGACTGGAGACAGAGAGGAACATCAACACATGGCGGCCATTTACATATTTCAAAAGCCCTTGCCGAGATAGTTTACTTCTAGGTAGGACATATATAATTCTTTACTTCATGTTTATGGTGCTAGAAGATTATGAAGTTGTGCCAAGTTTATTGAACTTTCTGAGCAGATGGTAGTGTACTGGAGGAACAGGGCAGCATGTTGTACTAGGTGGACTGGGTGGTCTAGGTGTACTCACATTGGGTGGGGTGTACTCACATTGGACTGGGTGTACTCACATTGGACTGGGGTGTACTCACATTGGGTGGGGTGTACTCACATTGGGTGGGGTGTACTCACAATGGACTGGGTGTATTCACATTGGGTGGGGTGTACTCACATTGGGTGGGGTGTACTCCATGTGAGTAGAGGAGGGTGTAGCAGAGGAGGGGTGTTTCCCGGGGGTGGAACTCTCGGAGGAAATGCTGCCACTCCTCTTTGTGGGCACCGACACTGGAACAGCTGTAACAGAACAGGTCAACGGTCATCCAGGAGTGTCAAAGGTCATCTATGAGTGACAGACCTGGGACATCTGTGCGCACTGGATGTCACTAACACTTGTTTACAAAAATACCTATATGTACATATACACATACACATATGTAGCTTGCATACTGTCAAATATATAAACTGCTGACTATATAATTACACAGAGACCACTGATGAGATACTTACACGCTGACTCGGATACTTACACGCTGACTCGGATACTTACACACTGACTCAGATACTTACACACTGACTCAGATACTTACACGCTGACTCGGATACTTACACGCTGACTCAGATACTTACACACTGACTCAGATACTTACACGCTGGCTTGGGAGCAGATCGCTGCAGGAATGCATGGCCGAAGAAACCCTCTGGAAAAGAAAACACAGAGTGACAGAAGAAACAGATTGGTGGAAGAAACACAGAGTGATGGAAGAATACAGCTTTTCACCAACTCATTTAATATAAATATTTAACCCTCTCCCTGCTGGATTAGGCAAAGAGACAGCACTTTAGGGCATTTCTGGTTGCCTTCAGCAGGGAGAGGGTTAACCAGTCAGTAGTATTGTTACACATAATTAACTTTCATCCCCTGAACGCATGTCTGGCTTTATAACAGATAATAAAGTTAGAAAATGTACTGTATTATTCTACATAATTAATAAATTACAGTCTATAGTTGTATCTGTATGCAGACTATCTCAACACATAATATACTTGTCAACTTACCAAATTCTATCCTGTCTTTTGAACTTCTCTTCAGCAACTTCAACAGGAGATCCTTCAGTTCTGGCGAAGTTCCATTGGGAATACTGCCGATAGAAACAGAAATAAACACATGGACTCCAGCACGTGATTCCCAATTGACAGCTGGCCAATAGAAAACAAGTGAATAATAGAAAATACCAGTTAAGAGTAAAAATATAGGAATTACATGGGCATGAGGTGACGGAAGATGGCACTTACTTAGGCATGAGGTCACAGTGTTTCTCGTAGAACTGTTTGAGCTGTTGTGGAGTCTGGGCCTGGAATGGAGCCTTGCCGGTCAGACACTGGAAGACGATGGTGCCAATACTCCACAGATCTGCCTTGGCGTCGTACTGCAGCGACATGATCACCTCCGGCGCCTGAACAACATAACAACATAACAACATAACAACATGGACACTGGAGGAACAACGCTAAGCCTGGCACTGTGGCAGTAGAATGATCCTAACTACAGTTAGGAAACAGTTTTCAATGTCCAGTTACGCTGAACTATTGTAGTGCTACAAGTCATAACTCGCTATACCATTACATCGGAGGCATGTTCAGGAGGACGCGAGTACACGTGTGAAATCTCCTTAGAAACAATTATCCTTCATTATGACGTCACATGCGAACTCGCGTAAACTCTCCCTCCTGAACAGGCCTCAGTATATAAGTTGTGACTATTGTGCTGATATGATACTGACCATATACATAGGAGATCCACACAATGTGGCGGCCATCACTCCGTCCTGTAGAAACCGAGCAAACCCAAAGTCCGCTGAAATGGGACAAGGTAACAAATTATTTCAAGGTTAGTGAGTGAATATGGAGTTTATTTCAAGGCTTTGTCTCAGAAGGTAACTGAGGAAGATATGGAAAATGTGTTTATTCTGCTCTGATTTCATTGAGTGAATTAATGTTTTACGTCGCGGCGGGAAAATGTCACCCATAGGCGACGAATAACATTCTGCTCTGAATGGCGATGAGTATCTCACCAATCTTTAGTTTGATGTCCTTGGTTGTGGACTGACTGGGTCGCCCGGGGTAACACAGGAGGATGTTCTGCGGCTTCAGGTCGCGATGTACGATGCCCTTGGCATTCAGAGCCTTCATGGCAGCAGCTGAGAGAGGGTTACAAATGTGTTAAAAACAACCACAGAAAGTGTTAACAATGCGCCATAAACAAAATACACCCATAGCAAGTGTTAATGATGCGTCAAATACAAGTTACAACCATAGAAAGTATCAACAGCTCATGAAAACTAGAATACTATCAAAGACAGTGCATACTCATACTTAAATAGATATAAGGAATGACAGAGTTTACTCATTAACATGAGAGAGATGGCAGTAATCACATCTTGTTAATCTCTGGTAAACAAGTACACATTCTGGCAACAAATCTACACTTACCTATTTGCCGAAGGAAAAGTGATATGGTATCTTCACTGAGTGTGCCTTTAGCTGGAAAACATCAATGGGGGAGTGAATATATAATGGAGTTTAACGTCGCTGCGGGAATATTTCACCCATTTGCAATGAAGGAAAACATCAACAAACAAAATAATATTAATAGTTACGTAGCTGACCAGGTGGAACTTGTTGGATGTCATATTGCTGTTGTCAGTCATATTGCAATATGGTTACAATGGCTACAAGCTGGTGAGAGGTTCTGAATTTCAAATATTGAATGGTTTGTTGATGTTGAGGTAAACAACATGAGTGTGAGAGTGTGAGAGTGTGTGAGTGTGTGAGTGTGTGAGTGCAGGAGTGTGAGTGTGTGAGACTGACCTTGTAGATAGTCCGCCAAGTCGCCACCGTTACAGTACTGGAAACAAGACAGAGAATGTCAGCACAACATGATGGAGAACGTTGTGAATATTTAGAATGGAAACAAAACTAAAACAAATTACATATATTAAAAGAACAAGATAATAAATATATTGAAAGTCATGAGAACATATCTATGGTAATAGAACATGAATTGTTTAGATTAACAACAATAGTTACCTCCATAACCAGATAGACATGGTTGGTTGTCTCCTGAAACAGAAACACGTGTGTTAAACATCAACATCAGCTGCTACTCTAGTACTTGTGGTTTTTTTTAAACCATCAAAATAAATTGGTTGTATTATATTCAAGATTTAAGAAGACTTATTATTATAATGACAGTATCATTATCTGCTTTTCGATGAACGTTAGAAGTGATTACCGGTAACTTCATAGGACCATAAAGTCGAGGTCATTATCTTTCATAACAACAGTTGATTGTTCTTCTGTCGTCATACGATTGTTCTTCCGTCGTCATATCATTGTTCTTCAGGCGTCATGCCATGTCACATTTATAGTTACTGCATGGTTATGTTCTCTGAATTATTTCTTATAAAACTGTTGATTTCTCGTTATCCAAACTTGTTGTCTGCTGTTGTTAGTGAGTGTCATTATAAAAAATGAATGTTGTGCCATGAAGCTAATGGGCCATTTCTCACAATGCTAACACTCATATTTATAGCATAACATGTAATTATCTGATCATGGATTTCTGATCTCCAACCGCCCTCTAGTAGTCTGTGTCACACCTTGTTCTCACCCAAAAACTCCTATTCAAAATATTCCCCTAGAGCAGTTAAGCAAGTCTAG
>JAVCKZ010093455.1:0-11549 GCA_034780755.1 Lepetodrilus elevatus | reverse complement strand
GTAGCTAGTTACCCAATACAATATGTTTGACCATGAAATATGTAAACAAACCCGTAATATTGTATGCATTTAACATTAATGTTGCATACTCAAGTACTATCATGATACTATCGCGATATCTTTGTCAAATTGTGATAGTAATTCTAACTATCGCAATACTATCGTGATAGTGAAATTACCTGTGATAGTCACCCCTAATATCTATACACATACACATATAGCATTTGTCTACAAAGTGTGAATAAAATGGACACGTGTGTATTACCTGACAATGTAGATCCTAATTACGTCTACATTGTATACCGTGTACAGGTAGAAAACCATAATACGTGTAGTGTATATAGCACCATTGAAGTGTAGTCAACATTGGTATACATGCGCATGTGTGTGGGAGGGGGACAGCTATCTAAAGGTTCAATTGGACTATGGTAGCTATATTGAGCACAAGCAATATATCGAGATGCCAATACCACTTCTCGCGTTACCATTCAGTCGCTGTATCTGTTCCTAACTTGTCCAGCCAGTCCATATTTACCACTTAACGTTGACTGTTGTCAGTAGTTTCTATGAACTCATAGATTAAGCCAACTGGCAGAGTTATCCGGAGGAATTCAAACAAAGCGTCAGAGCGCGTGCGTCAGATGATAAATAAACACAGGATCGGTATTTGATGCTGTAGCACCGGAAGCTACAATTACGACATACCGCGCGGTGTTATGGGTAATCAATATACTTCCACGCCCGTCGTGTTGCCACCCGCAGCAGTGTATAATACTTCATATCACCCGAGTAAGTGTTCGGGTGAACCGGAACCACTCGAAATACTTGACCTCCTGCAAGTCATGCTGATAGTGATTGGTTCTGTGTGCATGCTGCGCAGTCGCTGTGAATGTCGGTATCGATAACTAGACGGATGACGGTCCGCGTGAGGCAGGGTTCGAGGGTCCTCGGCGCAGGAATGACGTAACACGTGTCGGCGTGACAACAATAAAGAGGCAGATACAGATAATCGAGACTCGAACGTGTCGAATTAGGAAATGTAGCGTCAAATTGGTCTAATTTAGTATTGTTTATTTATGTCCAGGAAATGACTAGAACATTATATTGAGTATCACAGGTTGCTTTAATACGCATGACATTGTGTAGGTGGGCGAGAGGGGAGGGGGGGGGGGGAGTCTTTTAGAGGGGGGGAACAACAATTGTGCCCTATGGAAATGGTAGTGTAAATATTGCTTATAACAATATTTGAATATTATAGTTATAGTCATCATCTACGGCTATTTAAATGACTCGCGAAAACGATAATGGAGATTATTCCAAATGTGATCTTTTCTTTGCTGCTTACATCGGTCATGAGAGAAACATACAAGCCACGGCCATTCTCAACTCCCTGGACTCCATACATCTCCGACTCCTAGCTTTATAGTAGTGCCTCTTCACGGGTATCCATGGGTACAGCCCGGGGGGGGGGGGGGGGCTATTCTCAAAACCGTCTTACTAACTTATTAACCTAAGAACAGTTCGTAGCCATACTATAAGAATCGCTAAGATTGTCTTACGATCATAAGAAGGTTTCGAGAATAGGCCCCTGCATGACTCCTAACGTTACAATTTCGCTTCTTCACGGCTACCGTAATTGGTCTGTACATCAGGTTTTATTTCAAGAAGTACTTTTTGAAGAATAAAGAAGAACATGTCTATGCCTAAATATTCAATTGAAATACGTACCAGAAATTGTACCAACGCTATTAAAACTTTCCGCATCGAAGGCAACCGGAGTTGCTCAATGTTACCAAGCATGATGAAACCACTCCAGTACGAGGCCATGGCAGTTAAACATACATTGTACTTCTAATCAGCTGGTAAATCAATTTATCATCGAATCCTCGCTAATCCTGGTTAAACACATCCACGAAACAGCGGCCATTATGACTACAATAACCTCCGTCAAATAGTTCGTGTAGTCATGGACGAAGTTATATTTCATAGTGCAATATATATATATCATAAAACACAATGTTTATAACAATAATAAGTAGATATATTTAGCGTAAGTGAGTCCATATACCAGGACATCCTCGCAGACTTCAGTCTCCATTGAACAAATATATTTCACCGCGTAATTTAACACTTAAAACCCTAAATAAAACGTTTCGTTCGCTAACGTATATTTCCTCAGAGAATGAGACACGGAGATGTAACTATAGGCAAGATGAGGTACATACACCGTATAGATCAGCTGGCGTTCTGAAGCACTAAACTGGCCATAATATAGTAAGGGCGTAGGCCTACGTGGCAATTACATATGGCAATAATATATCAATAACCAGTAAATACGTGGCAATAGTATGACAATAGCCAGAAAATACGTGGCAATAGTATGACAATAACCAGAAAATACGTGGCAATAGTATGACAATAACCAGAAAATACGTGGCAATAGTATGACAATAACCAGGAAATACGTGGCAATAGTATGACAATAACCAGGAAATACGTGGCAATAGTATGACAATAACCTGAAAATACGTGGCAATAGTATGACAATAACCAGGAAATACGTGTCAGACACTATAATTATTAGCTTGAGAAAGTTGAAGAATCTGATTGCTTGGATGTGCATAACGACATTATGAAAGTAGGACCAAGTAACCCACGACAAAATTCTTCTAGAAACAATTAATTGATAGTTAATATTTATAATCATAATTTTTAGGAATTAATCATCAGTAGCCTATTTACCAAAAGACATCTATGAATGTAGCCTTATTCTTGTCAGTAGTTTCAGTGGATGCAGATCTGCTTATGTAGACATATTGAGGCGATAGCTAACATCTGTGTTCGAAAGGGATGTGAAAATGTTCACGCGACGTACGTAAAGCACTATCATCATCATTATTTTATTTTTTTATATTATTATTATTATTATTTTTATTTTTATTTATTTTTATTTTGTATTATTATTATTATTAAAACTCCTCAATGAGAAGAATTCAGGTTTGGTTTAGGTGTATTACAACACACAAGTATAATTTATCAATCGAGTCAACTTGTTTAATTTTACCATATTTCATAATACTAGCCTCCGGAAAAACACTGACGTGCGCGCGTAATATGAAGCCGTACGGCACCTGGCGTGGGTGCTCTCCCCTCATTCCCTTGTAGTGTACCACGCGAGCACATTTGACGCAATAAGGTGCTGTAGACTAGGCCCAGTCAATATCCAGAAATGTGCCCTCGGGTAGAAAAATCCATATGATTTAATTATCTTATATGACAGGCGATTTCACGGCTCTTCTATTCACGTTGCTTCTTTAGTATTTGCGTCTAATTTTAATGTCATCAATCACTAAGTGTCGGTGAGGCTACTATACAGTAGAGGCATACAGTCACTATAAAGCGTGGGGAAATATCAAAAATAGATTTAAGCAAATTACTGACCGGATTAGAAGAACTATGATCTAATATTCTCCGGACTTCATGCCGTTTGTTCTCACGAATGATTAATGTCAGTTTGCTATTGATAGATCTACGCCCAACACCATTTAGTCAGCATACCAGTAGGCATATTGCAACGACAAATGCGTGTCGATTGTTCCACTAACTTTAGGCCTAATGATCTGCAAAATTGCGCGTTCTAAGTAGGTCTACTGCAAAAGCTCAAATTACGATTTTAAAACCATGAGGAGTCTGGAGATTGTGAAAGCTAGACAGAGATGCTGTTCTATTGGTCTTCATTGGCTTTAATAGCGACATCGCATGCTCTATCTAGAGCGGTGGACATCGCATGCTCTACCTAGAGCGGTGGACATCGCATGCTCTACCTAGAGCGGTAACTCGCTCCTATAGTTATAAATTCCATATTTTCCAAATGTTGTGATCAATCATCTGAACATTTGAAAAATATAGTTCCATACAATAAATTATTAAGTTTATTTTACTATAGACCTAGTAGTGGCTTCGTAGCATTTTATTGGTTATGCACATTAGCTTCCAAATTTGAATGGGATAGTACGTTTGTTTCGTTTCGAAGAGAGTGTCCGAGGAAGAGGACCGGATCAAGCGATGCCACCCCCACCTCCACCCCGACCCCCACACCCTGGGTCCCATACTGCAGTCCTTCTTATTGATTTCGTATGGGTTACGTCAGAGCATGGATATCATATTCTCGCGGCACGTCCTCACATAGCAGCTGTTTGCGGACACCCTGCGACAAAATGATTGAAAAGCAGACGTGTCCTTACTCTATCTCGGAGGAACAGTTGACACAATTCCCAGACGAGAAATAATACTGGGTAGTCTTTCACGAAGCTATTTTATCCACTAGGAGACCATAACGCTCTCTTTGCCGATACCTGCAGGCTTTGCTGCCGAGACGTCATGTTCACCATCCGACATCATATTGACCGATGTTTTCCCCCCAGGCTTTGCTATATGGGATATCTGGTCGTGGAGATTTCGGTGAATATATCCCTGGTTCCGTTATGTATTGTTCGCTCACAGTGGGGAAGACGTAGCGATATCGTATCAGCTTCCGATAGCTTCTTTTCAGTTCCGACCGTCCTTTCTTCCAAACACGCGAAGCACCGTCCCACGTGCAGACGACAATGCCGCGACGCCGTCCTGTGAGGCCACCATTGAGAACACCCAACAAATACTTGCTTAGCATTATGATCACGTGACAGAGACAGTAAACCCACCGTAGTACCACTACACAGAAATCGATCCCAAGATTTACGACCATTTCAAGCTATTCCCAGTCTTTACGACATGCCGGAAATGTATACTAAACCAACAGGGTGGTATGTACTCAGATGAAGTTCTTGTATTTGATGAAGTCCTTGTATTTATTGGCCCCTTTCCGATTGGCTAATTACGGTCACGAGGTGTAAGGTGGAATGCCAGTAATATACTCAGTATACCGTTATTGAGACGTAAAATCCGACCAACTGAGTGAGCAGTTCGTGGGATATTTTCGTCAAACGTCATACATATATATATATTTTTAAAGATGTCTCTATGCATAGAAGGTTAAGTTGTTGTTCACGACCAACTTGAGATACTTATATGCTTTACTCCCATGAATCAAAACCAGGGTCATTCTTCGTCAGGTTTTAATTCGTGTTTTTACACAGAATCAAATAGTGTACGTTGGACTGTACATTACATCTTTCCCGTCGTAATTCACTGTTTTTTTAGTGGGAGGAAAACCTGAAATAACTGTGTGCTACGAATAGACTAAGGCAATTGTATACTGATGAACCAAAGACGCATGTTTGCACCGAGTATACAACTCCTTCCACGCACGCGCATCTGTTGACTTGGAAGACATCTGACGGCTGGACAAGGTTCTAACTTGAATAATTGTAGTCGGATGCACAACCACTGCGCGCATTTTTGTGCATTTCCTTGATCCGCCCACGTTCTCTCACTTTACCCTCAAAAGTCGACACGTATCGACCTCCGCGACTTCCAGAGACCGATAATTGCACCTGTGCGTGTCGTAAGAGCAAAAACCAAGGAACCACGAAATCAATACTAGCGTGGGCACGTTCTTCAGGTGTGTCTGGAAACATTAAAATTACCGTTGTTTGTTTGCAGTTCATATTTAGGGCACACAAACTGTGGCTGTTGACACGCCGGGTATCGGATGCCGCCGGAACGAGCGCGGAGGGAAACCTTCGTGAAGGAGCTTCCAGTAACCGCCGACCGGACGTCTTCCCGACGGATTTCCTTACCAGCCAGTCGGCGCGGCGGGTCTGTATCACGGGACTGTCGGCGCAGCAGGAATCGAAGCCCAACACAGGGGGTTATTGCTTATCGATCATTACTTTAATAAACGCAAACAATACTTGCTGACAATTAAGAATCTATTCTGAGAATAGTTTATAGATTAGCGGGTATATGAAGAAGGCATCTTTGACTTTCTGGGTGTTATGTAAGGAATGTTACGCCTGTAGAAGGAGTTCGGGTCAGGTCAGTGTCACTGTGTCACTGTGACACCACGCGTGATCATTTTCTAGGATGTTTATGTCTTAACAGCAGGTGCTCTGATATAGGAGCGGATGTGTGACATCTTCAGATACCGCCAGTATTACGTCACCGACTTCAAGTGTTGCGTCATAGGTAATTAATAATAAGACGAGTTGAGGATTGCCGCTACAACCGCCTGTTTTTTTCACTATATTAACACTTGATAAGAGCGGTTTAATCTATTATAATAGTGCCACTATCATGCGATACCAACTGTTTCATTTCATAAACTGTGTGTATAGTAGGAGAAAGGGTTAATATCTAGTCATCTAATCGCGGTTGAATTCAACCTTACCAGTATTATGAGCGAACAGGATTTTCTATAAAGGATACACTGGTGGAAAAAATATATTACTAAGACATCCATTATCTGTGAACAGGAATTAATAGCGTTTGAAACAAAAAAAGTCATTCAATTGTTAACTGTTTTCTTGTTTGTTCTTTTTTATGTTGTTTTTTTATGTGGTTTTTTTCCTAGGGAGGTAATGGAGGTTGGGGGTGTGAAATGTACATGTTCGTTATTTCTCTTGTCTTTTGGTTTTCAATTTTAATTACATATATAGGTGAGCGTTGAAATTACCTGTATTTATGAGATATTTCGCAAGTAAATACTCGCTTCTTCGGGCCAATATTAACAGTAATCGCAACGGTACTAACTGTGGTAAAAAAATCATATTCATAAAAAACTTCGAGGAACACTCTCGATATTCAATATCTGATATTACCAGTACTAGATGATACTAATTTCGCAAATATGAGAATTAAAAGAAGGGTAGGCTAGTGTAGTGGTGTTACCCTAGTGTTTAATGTTCTTTTGAAAATGCTCAAATTATGCCTGAAGACAGTATTGAAAGAGACCACCCAAGAACCACAGCTATAGCAGATGGGAAATGTGTGGGGTGGGGATTTTATGAGGGTGGCGGGAGCTAATGCTGGGTTGGGTGGGGTTGAATCGTCCATCCATACACAGTCATTATAGTATTAACACGTGCAGCCAATCAGCACTCTCCTCCTTTCAATGTCCGTCAAAATGCATTGACTAGTTCACCATCCCATCTACGCATTCACATTTGCTCTCACAATGTCATTGAGACGGTGACCAGTTTTCACGAACAACAAAAAGATCCCCATGATCCTGTTTTCCCGCGGACATTAATTTTCACTGCGGTACTGTTCCGTTTCTATTGATGCCTGATTAGGAACGCTCCTGTTTGTACCCAGGTTTGACGACTATTGACTAAAGACTATTCATACCACCCACCACCCACCACCCCCACCGCTCAACACACGCATACCCCACCCCCCAGCTCCTGTCATATTCATTCTGGACCGTTCTTTTCACAGAGTCGATCATGCACCAATCTCCGTGCCGGGGACAATGGATCTCCGCGGGACCGGGATTAATAGCAAGAAAATAAGACATAGGGACAAGCATTATTGGTCACTTGATGGTTTCCTCATTAGCTGGATTGGAGGGATAACTTCACACAAGTCGACTTTAGTGTGTACAAACGAGAGGGCGCCCCACGTGCAGTCGTTGTTCGCCCATTCCTTGTCAAGGGGCATGAATGACATGTGTGTATTGAATGACATGTGTGCATTGTGACCACCCTGTAAATTGACTTTCAACTGTGTTCGCGCTCTTTTCTCTCTTCACTTTGGTGTCTTGACATCGTTATGCTTGGGAAAAGTCATATTGTTAAATATTAAAACTCATTAAGATAATTTGTTGTAGTTTGTATACAGCATTCTATGGGAATGATGACACTACGGGAACTGTAAACCGTTCCCGCAAACGTATACAATGTCTTTAAAGGAAAACTATTGTTCAGAAAATAGGTATGGGTGGTGATCTTTTTCGTGCGTTAGAATGCGAACCATTTAACAGTCGAATTTGTATTGCTTAAAATGCCATTATAATGCAAACTTAAAAGGCTACGTAATCCCAAATACTTTTGTAAATATGTATAATTATAATAGTGTACATTTACAAAACTAGTCATTATATAGAGCTGTAGAATTAACCATATCTACAAAGCCACCTGCGTGGGTTCAGTCTATAGATCTGGGGGTCTATTTTCTTAGCCTAAGAATGTGCGTATCCCTGCAATACATATATATTTACGGTTGTCGTACCATCGTAAGAAAATTCCCCCCTGGGGTACTTCTACAAAGCTAACTACTAGTATTAACATATGTTGCTTTGTAGTACATTAATATACTCAAATATTGACAATATATGAAACCAACCATTGCAAATTATATTTCAGCCTAGTGGATCATTTTATGAAGGATGTGCATGCCTTTTGTTTTTTTTAATGTTATGGATAAGATAAATGTTCCTGTTCTAATCCTGGATATATACCATTATATAATGACGTTTGTTATTCTACGTAGCTCAGAATTAGTACAGAAGATCATAATCATAAGTACGTGTATACCAAACTACATTCGTCTTGTGCATTTCTTTACCAAATTGCAATTCATTTATATTTACGAGGGGTGTTCAGGATTGCGAACACATAGTATATTTGCGTTGGAAAGCACGTTTTTGGTCAAAAGACGGAGTTTCGTCCATAGTTTCGCGGGTATGATGCGCGCGGCATTCAACAAGATTCTAATGAGTGTTGAATCTGTACACATCACGTTCAGTGAAGCATTGACTCTTTATCTCCCGGTATACTGTTCAAATACACCGTCTGTGTCCATGGGATACTAGTAAAACGTTTGTTTGTAAGAGTACATGATTCAATTCACGGAACATGTGTAAATATATCATAATTCCTCCGCGATCTATTTACTTCTCTAACTAGACAAGACTGGACTACTAAACTAGTCTGGTATAGATAACACGCGACGCGACAGTACAGCTTCCTTCAATATGTAGCCTGTGTGGGGTGCCATACATTCGTAATACGGTATCAGGAATACATATACAGTTGTCTATCAAATATTAGGTACGGTAAGCTAATGATTCAAAATACACGTACATTTAAAGTTACAGAATATACAGATACATATTTATGTTAATAATATAATAATAATTAATAATGTGAACATTTACACTGCGTGAAATCCATGCTTCAGAAGCATATGCTCATAGCACTACATTATTACCCCGGTCAATGGATCAATGTTCACTTGTTTTCACCTTCTCAACTCACTGGGGAGTAACCAGCCCAAACTGCCGGTTAAGGCGCTATCTTCAGAATATTGTGCGCGATGTTAGCGGCGATACGGAACATCCGGTAATAACGTTAATGCCTAGGTAGACTCTAATAAGGTGGATTGTTTGGTATGTTTTGAATTATCAAGATCTTTTCACGACATTTTACTTTGGCTCTACTGGTCAAAGAAGAAGATATAGAAGATATGCTTTGTAAAGTTTGTACAACATACAGCAGATATCAACATTCAGGACCATGTAGTAACAAAGGATAACATGCTCTGAACATTTGAGATACTAGTACATTGTGAACAAATACCTTATTACCTAGGCGTTATTAGGAAGTACCTTATTACCTATATAGGCGTTATTAGGAAGTACCTTATTACCTAGGCGTTATTAGGAAGTACCGTATTACCTATAGGCGTTATTAGGAAGTACCTTATTACTTATAGGCGTTATTAGGAAATACTTATTACCTAGGCGTTATTAGGAAGTACCTTATTACCTAGGCGTTATTAGGAAGTACCTTATTACCTATAGGCGTTATTAGGAAGTACCGTATTACCTATAGGCGTTATTGACGTATTTTCCTTATTGCCTCTAATATACTTCAATAATCTCCAATTGGTATTACGAACTACAGTGTGTATATTATATGCTTCAAGAATCATCTAGCCTCGTAATATAGACGTGTCTATATTGTGGATGTATTGGCTAAAGAAGAAAAGAAACTAACACCACCCGGTAAGACGAAAACAGGAGACTTTCACCAATTCCGTCATTGGCAACTGATTAGAGAAAAGTGTTACTGACTAGTTTCCAATGGCGTCACTGATTTGAAGACCGGAATGGTATTTAGAGACCAAAAATACCACATGGAAATTGCTTCTCTTCCACAAGCAGATGCCAACGTGCAACATGTATACAGTTTTCCTAATTTTAATATTTTGTATCATCCTTGACATAGTGTGATGCCTAACATATATTGTTCTCACTACATCAAATGCACGTTTTATTTTGTGCCTAGCAAACTATCAACTATAGGGTATTATGATTATATGAACATATGTATAGACGGCATAAGGTAGTATTATGAACATATACAGAGCATAGGGTATTATATGAACTTATAGACCTACATGGTAGTATTATATGAGCACGTTACAACCAGAGGAATATCTGCCGAATCATCTCCTACGACAGAGAGGAATGTAGCCTACCCCGATTCATAATCGTCGATAGGAAAAATAATTAAATTCTCCAATTGTGTTCTGCAGATACTGCAATGTATAACTATAAATACGAAAGTGTTTATGATGGATGAGAGTAATTGTATATACACAATCATGCCTGTTCGCATACAATCATGCCTGTTCGCATACCAGGCTAAACAATACGATCAAAGCACGGGTAGGCCACACCGACGGCAAGTCAACGCACCATAGCGACCGCGCATGTCCGGGGTGGATTTTCATTGTACAGAATGCAATGAGATGGTAACCAGAATTCCTGTCGATTGACCGGTCCGTGAATAAGAAGAAAACCTGCTATCAAAAGAACTTACTACACATAATTTGACTTTTGAATTTGAAATATTTTAATAAATTATATTGCATTAGCCCTGCGCGAGAATGCTGCTATTATATCCCCAAGCTTTTGATATCATTCACGATACGGAATAAAGAGATGAAATTCACACCTGTAGTAATTAAAGTTTGAAAGAATTCGATTTAAGTTTGAATGTTAATAATTATAAGGTATGTAATGTACGTAGATATATGAGGAGAACGCTTCGCAAGTCACTATCCGCTCTAGGTAGTAGATCCCTGGATTAATCGAGAGTGCTATACATATTAATACTGATCTCTACCCTCTTACGTGTTCCAGTATTATTGGGCTATTTAAATGGAATAATAATAATAGTTTTCAAAGAATACAATCATCTGAAATCGCATATTCAGAAAGCCTATTCTAACACACAATAATATCCATGCAGCAATAACATTTTGGTCAATAAAATGTTTAATCTAATAATAAAATATCCGATTTTATTTATGAACATAATATCGCAAATGAGTAGGCTACTAATCCAGTGTATAGTAGGAGTTGGTATGATCACGTTGCTCCTTTAATTAACTTAAGTCAAACTAGATGATGCTCAACTGATTTCCTGGTATTTATAAACTGTCTACTACGACTACGTCCACGCCGTTCCCGCGCTGTCCGGGAGCCCAGTAGAGTACGTGCTGATCAACACGCGGCTGTAGTACGGGATCGAAAGCACATTTTCAACCCCGGTTGATGCATGGATATGTGGAGATAGAGTGGGAGGGTGGGGGAGAGAGAG
>JAVCKZ010093444.1:0-11550 GCA_034780755.1 Lepetodrilus elevatus | reverse complement strand
ACACACACACACACACACACACACACACACACACACACACACACACACACACACACACACACACACACACAAACACGCGCACGCGCACGGAAAATATGAAATACTGTTTAGGATTGTGTGGCAGTGTGCATGTCTTTCACATTTTCTGTATACTAATTAATACAATTAGTAAATAAGAAATTAAAAATATATATATAACTTATAAGGACTAGATCTCTATTGTTTTTTCTGCTAGGAACAGGACGTCAAACTAAAAGTAATTACTTGCTTACCTCCCTTGTACTGATCTGCTTCCTGTAAAAATATAAACACGTGTTCCAACGTGTGTTTTCATTTACTTATATATTGACGGCTATTACCGTCTCAGTGAAAATGCCTGCACCAAGAATTGTGTAAGTAACTGTAATCACATTGTAAATATCACAGATGTGTGTCAAATAAGCTCTACATTGATAGCTGAAATAATGGAAATGTTATGTTCGGTTTTCGATCATCGTATTCTGTTTCCAAAGTAAATTATACACTATACAATACAGCGACGTAGTGCCATGCTAATAACTAGCACCATGACATAATAGTAGTAGTAGTAGTAGTCATGTCCATTTACATTTCGACCAAACGAACTTACTGGACTGGTGTGCATTTCAGTATTTACAATTTTACACAAAATTGACAAAGTTTCAAGTTGTAATTTGACAATCATGAATGACAGTGAATTTCTTTATCCTAGCTTTACCTGTAACATCACCACTTACATTGAATTGGAGCACAGTGCCTATTAAATATGATCCTTATAATACATGTGAACAGAATATATATAATCAATTTGTAAAGTAAAACACTTTTATTTCAGAAAAACCAAAACCCAGAAAGGGAAGCGTGCCGTTGAGAAGAAAGAACCTAAGATATTTGAAAATGTGAAACAGACCATGTTTATCAAGGGCGGAAACACAAGCATGACAGTAACACAGACACTGAAGGAACTGGTTGGTTTCTAGCTGAACAAATATTAACTAGGCAATTGCTTAGGTTGTGTGATGATTGTTACCTGTTTTTAATCAGTACATGATGATAGTTGACTAATATACCCTAATATTTGCTACATGTTCTTACAATTGCATGGTTACCTATTTTGCTAAAGTGTTATAAGATTATGCTATTGATTTATGAACTTCATGTGTTACGCTCAGGTTTCTATTTGCAACTTGTTCTGGCAAATATATTTAGAAAATATGTTACTTGAAAGTAGTTCCAAATTCTTCCACCTCAACCGTGCTTTATATGCCCCCAGCCGTGCTTTATATGCCAATTTGGACATATAAAGCATGGCTGAGGGCATATAAAGCACGGCTGGGGAGGTGTAGCCATGATTTAAGTGATGATAATCACCATGGTCGTTGAATTTTATTTCTTTATTTTCACAGCACATGTTGAAGAAACCACATGCTGTCTCTTTCAAGAGGTAGGAAACTACTTATCATACCATTGATCTGTATCTCTGGTTACCATGGATACAACAAAGCTGTCGTGACGTGTGTCCCATGTTTGATGTTACCTGAACCTGGGTCTCATAACACAGAACAATCGTAGAGCTGCAAGATCATAAGTCCTTTATGCTAACATTACGACCATTGTATCATTAATATCATTCTGTGGAAGTTGAACGGAGGCCTGAACTCTAATGTACTCACCAGTTTACTGTCATTTTGAGTTTCATATTATTCACATCATTGTTCAATATTTCTTTTGTTTATATATTAGCTTTTAGATATTTTAAGCTAGGATTCATGCATATTTGTTTTATTTTCTTTCAGGAAAAATGTTACCCGACCATTTGAAGATCAAACTGCTTTGGTTAGTAATATTTGTCATTAGACATCCAACATGATTTTCTTCTTACAGGATCTTAACGTATATAATATCATCTCTCAGATGTTGTATTCCGTAACAGATATTCTGTTAAATGCTTGACATACAACTGGAATGCGCATTTTCAAATACTGTACATGTACTTTTGAAATTATTTAAGCATTGACTCCCATTTTATGGTTATTCACATTTATGACTGAAGTATGAATGATGTGAAATAGCTGGTTAAACTTCTGTGAACAAGGTGAACATCAGCACTTGTGAGCTTGACTTAACGCTATGTGATCTTTTTTTTCAGGAATTCTTTTCCCAGAAAAGTGACTGTTCTCTGTTTTTGTTTGGATCTCACTCAAAGAAAAGGCCAGACAACATTGTAATGGGTATGGATCTATTTCCTCAATTAATAATAATTAAAATAGATGAAAACTTCAATAATATTTCAAATTGTCTGTCATTAGTGGATGTCATTCCCAGCAAGCTACATGCCTTGTTAATTAATGTGTATATTATGTTCAGTAGTCTGTTATGGATATTTACTATGCTCAACTGTGTTTAATTAAAATATTTATAGAGTGTGATAACATGCTTAATTATGATAAATTATTCTACTTTTCTACATTTGCAGGACGCATGTTTGATCATCATGTTTTGGATATGGTAGAATTTGGAATTGACAAGTTCCGGTCTATGTTCGAGTTTGCGGTAAGTGAAGGTTACATTTATGTCATATTCTGTTGATCACTATAATCTATAATGTATAGTATAAGCTACACCTTTTTACCGCTGTGATCTCAGCATCACATTTCTATACTTGCTTTGAAATACAAGCTAGGGTCTATAATGCAGTATTGCCGTTTCTCTTGGTCAAGTTGGTATGTCAATGACTTAATGCTTGGTTCTCTTCCAGGGTAGCAAGATACCATATGGGTGCAAGCCGTGTTTGTTGTTTGCTGGGGAGCTCTTTGACAATGATGATGAATACAGAAGGATAAAAAACCTCATCATAGGTAGCTGCTCCCAATGTTAAGCCATAACATATATTTTCAGAAACAATTTCCTGAACCATGCAAATAATTATAAGGAAGATGATTTTATGATGGTAGTCGTAGATTTCTTTTCTTTTCGTAAACTTAAGCCAGTCATCACTTTGTGCATTATACTCTCGTCTGAGAGAGAGTCGACGAGTAAAATCCTTGATTTCTATTAATAACTTCGGAAAATCCCCTGTCCTATGTCATGCATCCTTGTGATGTCACTTCCTAGGTAATTCTTTCTTTACCAAAATCTATTGGTTTGCAATTTTACAATTGCAATATTTAACACTAACCAGAAAATTAGTATTATTAATGGCCTGTATTTGATAGTCGACATGGAGGACCATACTAGTAATGTGTTGGTTTGTTTTATTACAAAGTATTCACGGTTAATGTATGTTGCAGATTTCTTCAAAGGCGGTGAAGTTAAGAACATCAGACTGGCCGGTCTAGAACACGTGATCAGCATCTTGGCAGCCGATGAGAAGTTATACATCAGAAGCTACAGGTAATGATATCTGGGAAGTATATGGAATGGAGGACGTTAGACTCGCAAATTTAGTAAAACAATGATACAAATGCATGTAGAGAAGGAATGGCTATATATTGGTACAATAGAGAAGTGATCAAAATGTGAATTTTTTGATTGACATCTGTTGCTGTCCTTCGTCGCAAATGGGTGAAAGGTTCCCACAGTGACGTTAACCTCCATAAACACTCACTCACTTTGTGTCCAGACTCAAAAACATATTCAAGCAGTGATGTGCCCAATTCAACCAAGCAGATCATGTCCTCACTAGATGTATATCACTAGATAATAATTTACTCAATGTCCTCTCTAAGTGTCCTTTCTTCATGTCCTGCCTCTAGGGTCCTGCTGAAGAAGTCAGGAAGCCGGACTCCACGTGTAGAGTTGGAGGAGATTGGGCCGTCCCTGAATCTCACTGTAAGAAGGAGTCATCTCGGGTCTCCAGACCTGTACAAGACTGCAATGAAAGTGCCAAGGACTGCAAAGGTATCTACTTGTTTCTAATGGATTGGCTTCTGTCATTTGGTATATCTAGAAGATTTTGTATTAGCCAAATAATTTAAAGAATAGAAAAACAACATAAAAAACAGGTTTGATTTTAAGTTAAACAATGTAAGGTTTGACTTAGCATGTTTAATACTTGTATACAAATTTACATGATTATTTATATCAAGGGGGAGATAATCTAATTTTGAATGAGCCTAGGTGAGGTCAAGTACATAGCTGTAATGTATGGCTATAGGAATAGCGGTAAGACTTCTAAGATGTTTAATGGAAAAGTACCTATTCATCTTCCTCATTTTCATACATCTTGTTTATTTTTAGCCGAAGAAAAAGAAGAATATCTCTCACGACGTTTTTGGTACCAAGCATGGACGTGTTCACATGCAGAAGATGGACTTGAAAAAACTTCAGACCCGCAAAATGAAAGGTCTGAAGAAACGTAAGAATGAAGACAAATCAGGAGAGTCAGGAGAGAAGGATTCCAGATCTAAGAAAGTCCGGAAGTCTTCAGCAGAAGAGAGTGTTGAATGAAGTCGTTATTGTCTGGCTGAGAGAGCCAGTCTGCAATCAGTGATGGCTGATATGTAAGAGAGTCTCCGATTGGCTAGCTGGGAAAGAGTCTGTGTGATGTATGAAACTTTATGATTGGTTAGCAGAGAGAAAAAATAATCCTGCTATTTGTATTGTATGAGGAACTGGATAAAGTGAGCAAAGGTAGAGAGAATCTGTGAATGATTATCTGTTATATGTTGTTTGTTGTGTGGCAATGACTTCTGTCTGTTTGGTTATATTCATACAGAGTTCTAGATAAGCTGCATCTTTGCACTACTTTACACACATACTGTATACAACCTGTCATACCTTTCTCAACTACGATCAGAGTGTACATGTAATAAATAATACAAAATGTCCAACTGAAATAAGGTCTAATGTTTAGTTTCAAATAATTAATATTTGCAGAGCGGTACTGTCTAATGTGCCCTACCATAAGGCAATTTAAACATTTTCAGTTTAATAGCTATAATGAGATGTTTTCAGGTTATGTATTCTCAGTTGTAATAGTTACTGCATGAAATCAAAGATGAATATTTTATAAGATGGTAAAATAATAACTGGTATTGTTAAAATCATTTATTTCTGTATAATTCATAAACATTATATAGTGCTCCCTCGATATAACTCTGAAGTTGGGGTCCATGACATGCCACCTGCGTTATAATACCCGCGTTGTATCAATGAATATAATTGGTGAGGAAAAAAATATTTGTTGTTGTTGTTGTATCCGAATCCGCGGTGCATCGAAGGGAGCACTGCATTGCTATTAACTAATACATGTATATATGACAATAGATAAAACGTTCACATATTTGTGCATATACATTGATGTAGTAAAAATATTGCACATTGTATGCCACATGTCATGTAATAAAATAAATATGCTATATACTGACAATATCTTTTGTACAATATCACATTTTGATTATATTCCACCTTTGTTTTGGAACATTAGTATAGTATTATGATAGTATGCATTGTGATCTAGAGTAGTTTCAATATAATTCAGTGTGCAAAACTTCAGCAATTTCACTGCCAGACATGAGGACAGATAAGTCTGAGAAATTACCGTCCTCACATATGTATGCCAGTGTTCGATTATATATATATAGATCTTAAAAACAAACAAAACAAAAAACAACACAACATGCAGGCATGCAAGGTTAAAACTTTACCAGTTCTCTCTGAAAATACCCCATCTCGTGTGTATGGACGTGTTCTATTTCAAACACTGATATAAATATGGGGCCTGTTCCATTGAAGAACCATCTCACTGTAGAAGTTATGCCTTTATTTGTATAGATCTAGTAGTGATGTGAATGCTCTATGTAACATGATCCTGCACACTACTACAACAAGGCTCTCTTCAGGTGCGCATGAAAGATTCCTGCTCACTACTACAACGAGTACATCTATAGTATAGTCGGATCCAGGATTTTATGAAAGGGATGCACAACAATAGTAGTGGGAAAGGCTAGATTACCAATACATTTGAAGAACAATGATGAAAAATAAAAACTGGAAGTGTTCAAAGGTTTAGGGTAGTGTTCTATACTGGATCTTACTAATGGTTGGAGATGCATCAGATTAATACTTGTCTTGTAGATCAAAGGGACTACAATTGCATGAACTTGCATGAGACTTGGCATATTGCTATTAACTAATACATGTATATATGACAGTAGATATAAAGTATGGAGAAAGTATTGTACTGAATCCAATATGACATCTGACATCTTCAAATACCATGTTCCAATGTCTAGAACTAGAATCACCAGTGGTGGGTGTACGCACTAAAGCAGGCATTGAGCAAATAGTTCCAGAGGATGTTCAGTGAATTGGATTGGAATATAATCACATGCTCTCCCCCACACAGACGAAACACACACACACACACACACATACACACACACAGTCACACGCAAGCAGTCTGGTGTTGCCTAGTGTCCCCCTGCAGCCATGGTGATGTTGACGTAGCAGGGCACAGTGAAGGCCCCAGGCTGTGCCAGACCTGCTATGGCCGAGTACGTGGAGGCAGCTCCTGCTATAAGTCCCACCAGGATAATCTCATAGTTGGCCACTTTCATATGGAAGGGTACATGACTGAAATGAATAGGAAACATGCTGTTATGTGCGTGCATTGTACGTTGTACCTACCCTCCTTGGCCAGTGCTATGTTAATATTGTTACCTAATCTTCATTAATCTCCCTGCTGGATTTACCAGAGGGTAAAGCACTTCAGTGACTCCTTTAATATTAATAGTATACCAATTACTTTAACCCTCCTAGACTATGGATAGTTTACCAAAATTGCAGCTCTTTGGGGGCATCTAGCTCGTCGACTAGCAGCACGAGTACCAACTACAATTCTGACGATTCCTCCAAAGTCTACAAACGCATTGAAACTATCCAGATTAGAATTTGATACCTACATTTTATCCCAAGGCCCTTCCATGCTGCACAGCTTGAGGTAGAAGATGGGTGGACACACATATGCCAGGAGGGTTGTAGTGGAGCCCCCTACCAGAGATAGGATGGCACCGAAGTGAGGAATACTCTCGGCTACAAACAGAACCAAGCCCACTATGGCTGTCCTCAGGAGACACCGTTTGAGGCTAAACTCTGCAGTAACAGAAGTGTGTTCAGTCAGGATGAGGATGGTATTGGTTAGAATGTGCAAGAAGTTGGTATGTGTCCGGAATAGCCTTTGATGCTTCAAGATGTCCATTATAGCAGCAATGGGGGAGATATATGTGTGTCATGGATCCCGTTCCGCAGCACATTAACGCTACGAGAGTTCGGCTACATGTGCACGTAGACCTACGATATTGCAAAGTAACATAATCCTGTCTCCCGTTACAAACAAGAATATTAGCCTTATTTAGCCTCATGGGTGTCTTTAGAATGGAATTGCTAAGGTGTTACGCCAGAGTTACGATTGTTCTATGGAACGGGAGTCTGCGGGCACTTAAAACCTGTGCGTATATAAAAACTGAAACGACATTGTACTTGGCCAAGAAGCCGGGTGTCGTTTCACGGAGCCCTCTTAACCGCTTGAGACCATAGCACTCTCTTAGCAATGTGTTAGTTATCGGCAAAGAGAGTGCTACGGTCTCTTAGCGAATAAGAGGGCTCTGTGAAACGATATCCAGATTTGTCGATTTAAAAGAACAAACACATTCTGCTTCTAGACCGAATTTTAGTGGCTGCGTGCAGACCTACGTTTGGGTACTTTGAGCACCTCCTCCAGTTCCTGCGAGAACGGGTTGAGGACGATGATGAAGGCGCAGATGAGGTGGAGTGTGATGACGACGGTGACGATGATCTGCATGGGGCCCTGGCTGACGGTGTCCAGAATGTTGGGCTTGACGAGGTCTCCGTAAACGAAGTAACCAGCAGCTGACACTGGCAGATACATGGCAAGTACAGCTGCAACAGATCATGCTTGCGTTAGGACAAGTACAGATGCAACAGATCATGCTAGAGCTACGGCAAGTACAGCTGCAACAGATCATGCTAGAGCTACGGCAAGTACAGCTGCAACAGTTTATGCTAGAGCTACGGCAAGTACAGCTGCAACAGATCATGCATTCTTGCTTTAGGACAAGTACAGATGCAACAGATCATGCTAGAGCTACGGCAAGTACAGCTGCAACAGATCATGCTTGCTTTAGGACAAGTACAGATGCAACAGATCATGGTAGAGCTACTTACAAGTACATCTGTATTATATTATGATTACGTTACGGCAAGTACAACTGAAGTAGATCATGCTCGAGTTAGGGCAAATAGCTGCAACATCCACATGCAGAATACACACGATAAATTATGTATTAACCCATACATTTAAATAATTAAATTCTTAATCGTTTTTCTCAAGTTTCGAGGTATTTACTTGCGTATCCTATTGCCACGGCCTTTCCAAACTTGGTCTCGTCGCGCATGTCTGCCTGGAAGGTCGGGAAAGCAGGATGACCTCCAAATCCGAAACAGATGGTGCCGAAAGCCGTGAAGAAGGACAGGAAGCCAGGAGGAGTGTGGAGCACCTTCTCCACCACCTCGGTGTCCTCAACCATGTTGGCGAACAGCACGATACAGGCTATGACAGTGGCTCCAGTGGCTCCAACAGCCACAGGCCTGGAAGGAGTATCAGAAGAATGTCACAGGAGCCTGGTATCCGTGGAAGCACAGGATGATCTCAGCGCTAAGGGAGTCGTGACTCCAAATTGTATATATGTGATTTTATATACGACTCAGATATAGCTCTACGATTAATCTGTGAAACAGGACATAGAGAAAAGTGTTAGAAACATAACTATATGATTTAAAATACCCGGTAATAAATAACTACCAGAATGTATTCAGATAATTTGCAGTTATGTAGCTGCGCCTATGGAAACTTATATTATGTAAAATATGACAGCATTGCATCTACCCACGGTTCAAATGAAGGGTAATATATAGAATAAGATGTAGACAAAGCCTTGGTAGATTATTTGTTATTCAGACCAGTGTATCGTACGTATACCATGTATCAAAAGAACTAAACATAGTTTTGAAAATGCGGCCCTTTTATTCTACATATCCATGATCAACACTGCTCAGTGAAAAGCTATACGCACTTCTCCAGGTATTAATAGTTTACAATTTAATATGGGCATAAATAACGGCCCATAATGTCTTACGAATGTTGGCACACCCGTACGATATGACGTAACTCTAAGGTAACCTTAACCTCAACCGTGGCAATGTTGTAATATATGGATAGGGTTGGAGATACGATTACCTTTAGTATAAAGGCATGTTCAATTATAGGTTTTGTTCACAAACCCCCATATGAAATATTGTTCAATAGGATTCGTAATATCGTGACCAGGACTGTGACATTCCCTCATAGTTCTCTCACGGCTACGTTGCTGATTGAGGAAGCTATTCACGATTGTGTAAAGACACACAAAAAAGAACAAACTTCAATTGTAATAGCTTATCTGCCATTACAAATAACGACAATAATGTGTCGTTTATGGCCGTTATTCATATACACCGGATGTGTACCACTCAGTGTGAGTGAGTCGTTTTAATACAGGATAGAAACATGTCTAGATATTAGCTCTATTGGAAACGTTAGGGGGTCATTCAGTGAGTGTTAGTGAGAACACTGGTTGTTACGTATATTATATAGGACCGTTGTTACAAATAGGACCGCAACACACGTCATATCGATAATAATAGTCATGATCATCATGTGATTTTTGGGCCTTGTACATGTCATATTCGGTAGATACAATTGTCTTAAATATAGAAGTCATAAACTAAAATACATCAACTATGCATTTCTTTTTTGGGAGAGTATACTTGTGTAGACAATCAAATCTACTTTCACTATTCAGACAAAATAGGTTTGACCATACAATAATGACAAAAACTGTGATTGTAATCTATGCAGCTATGACATTGTTCTGAGTACACATTGTTAATCACTAGCTACGCCCATGCTTCCTCATTCATCTTTTGCAATTTGCACGCAGCTGCCGATATGCAGACGCATCCACATCAATTTCCTAGTTAACTCAATTCTTTGAAACAAAACGTAAATATAGCACAGTTACAGCACTGACGCATCCACATGAAAATATCCCTAGCTACGCGCCTGACTAATACGTATTATCTTTAAAATTGATGTCATTTGGCTATCCTGACCAGAAGTCTTTAGGTGTTCCCAACCAGGACAGAGGGGTGAGGACTCCGGCAACAATGATGAGCCAGAAGCAGAAGGACACGTTGACCCCGGCCAGGGACAGAAGACTCTGGATGTTCTCAGCGGCGATCAACAGGAACACCACGGACACGCCGAACAGCGTGAAGTTGATAGAGCACGACACTAAGTACCTGGAGAAGGACATACTATACTGTCTTATATAATTACCTACAACAATGTAACAGGAACATTTGAAGTTGATAGAGAACGACACCAGATACAGGGAGAACTGTTTACCTACAACCATGCAACAGGAACAGGAAGTTCCCAGAGGAACTGCAAGATGAAACCTTTCTTTTAAACAATCCAAGTTAATGCATTAATAAGCACCGGTTATCTTTGACTTTGCATATCGTGTATACTCTACCGGATGCTTTGTGACCCTACTGTAACGCATTATAACAGTGTGGAATAGCTCCCCTGTGTTTACACATGGTCCCGAGAGTATAATATTTTGAGTTTCGTACTCAAAATGTTTGGTAATCCTGGGGAATTATGTCTGTGACTGAGACCATGCTGTTGATGAGTGACCCACCTGCCAGGCTTGCCGAACGTGACCTCTCCTATGGCGGGGTAGGGGTATCTGACCTGACCCTGGTACTGCTCGTAGCGTTCCCTGACCAGACACCACGCCTGCCCGAGCACGTGACCAGTGTACGAGGAGATGAGGCAGCAGACGACAATCATGACCAATCCGATCCAACCTGGGGAACGGAAGCGGTATTTACTTTTCATCGTATGGCTACTGTACCTCTAGACCTCGTGGCAATTTGTCTGATTCTTTAATGACTATTTAAATTTTTTTTTATTTTAAATCATGATACTATCTATTTAAACAAACGTCTTCGATAAGGACAAAGAACGATCACAGCACTACACCAGGATCCCGAAACCTTTTGAGTACGATTTCATTCTCAATTTGAAGCTTGAGCATAAAATCATACTCAGAAAAGTTTCGTAATCTCGGAGTAGGCCTAGCTCTCTAAAGCTCTCTCTGTATATCGGGTACTATGTATCTAGAGGGTTAATTACGACTCTTGTAAGATGACAGTGGTTCTCTGGAACAGCAACCAGGGCAAGACGAGTACCTGCTCCCTCTACAGCACTGGGGAGAGCCAGAATACCAGACCCTGCAATCTCCCCGACTATGAACACGGCGGCCGTGAAGACAGTCAACCCATGAGCCGCCTTCACCTGCAGATGATAATAATAAATATAATAATGATACTACTACTACTACTACTACTACTACTACTACTACTACTACTACTACTACTACTATTACTACTACTACTACTACT
>JAVCKZ010093433.1:0-11550 GCA_034780755.1 Lepetodrilus elevatus | reverse complement strand
CAAGCGTAATTAGTCTCAGATCGAAATTCGTTTGTCCGATTATACATGTTTATCAACTGTGATGTTATGCCTTTAATAATGCCAAAAATATAATTATTTTTATTTTGGTTACGTCGGACATTAGACATAATAAGAAATTAAAGTTGTTTTATTGGATTTTGTGTTGTTGTTGTTGTTGTTGTTGTTGTTTATTCTCTAAAGTGTGTATGGAGATATTCTACCAAATAGGGGTATCAATGGCAATATTTTATTTTATTTTACTTTACTTCCCGTTAGCCTATATAGAATAATATGCGATACAAATATCATGGGGAAATATATGTAACAGGGTGCCCATATCGGCCTGGTAGTTCCAAGAACGATAAAGCTCGGTAGGTCATATATAGTTTATTTCCTTGACGAGGGTCAGTATGTAATAATACTGTTCTGGAATAACCCTGTAAACAACAGGTTTACAATTAAACATATGACAATCAATATATAAAACAATGACATGTACAACAAGCATTTACCTGGACAATATATAATTATATCAGACATTTACCATGTGAATATCATCAGAGATATAACTTGCGAAATAAAAGTGAACATATTTACAACTTAACTAAATTCCATAATTTATTACCACATAGTTCCTCTCTGTGAATAAATTACGTCCTCGTCATTGTGGGTTGTCTTGAAGGATGGAGTGTAACGTGTGGGATATGGTTCCGCCAATTATTCTTTCCAGGATGCCATTGGAAGCCAGTTCCTGGATGGCTCGCGATCTTCTTCGCCGCTCAGATTCAGCAGAGGTAGTCTGTTGCATTACATATTCACCACTGGTCATCCAGGGTGGTTTCCGTGGCATTCGTCTGGGTCTTACTGATGGTACTGGTCTCTGTGGAGTTGATGATGAGTCATCGTCCTCACTCTGTGGGTGGTCGGTATCTGTCCACAGCCGGTTCAGCCTCACTGGGGCTATGGCCGTCGCCATCAGATCCGCCATCTGCCAGCGGAACTAAGCAGTCGTCACTGTCAGTATCCTCGGCCTCTTCATTAGCAGTCTCTGGATGGACATCAGTGGAGGTGTCAATCACTGCTGGTTCTCGTGGAGGTGTAACTCTCAACTCTACTTGTACAAGATCATCTTCGTTGTCAGAAGTAGGGTTAGTCTCTGGTGGTGGGTGGGTCTTCTTCTTCCTGGGTGCTGGTACAGGTGGCTGGACCGCTATATCGATGGTTCCAATTGGGAGGAGATGGTTACGATGAAGAGTTCGCTTCCTTCCTTCTCGGGACTCCCTCTGTACTACAAATACAGGAATATCTGGATTGGGCTTTGACAGGACTACGTATGCTTCATCTTCCCATCTGTCGGCTATCTTGTGGGTACCGTCGTGAGCTAATGTCTTTACCAGAACTCGGTCTCCAGGTTCAATGGCTGCTCCTCGGATCTTGAGATTGTATCCCGCTTTCTGTCTGTCTTGTGCCTTCCTGGGACTTGCGAAGTCGTTCCTGGAGAGCCTTGGTGTAAGACAGGTTGGACTGGTGTTCTTGTCCTGCCATTCCGAACGCCATGTCAATCGGAAGTCTTGGCTCTCTTCCGAACATCAGCATAAAAGGTGATTGGCCCGTGGATTCGTGTCTGGTACAGTTGTAAGCGTGAACAAGGGGTCCCACGTAGCTCTTCCAATCCCTCTTCTGGTCGGGCTGTAGGGTTCCGAGCATGTTGAGCAGTGTCCTGTTAAACCGCTCACACATACCGTTGCCCATAGGGTGGTACGGCGTGGTCCTTGTCTTCTTAATATCGAGCAGTTGGCATAGCTCCTGTAGAAGGCGGCTCTCAAAGTTGGCACCTTGGTCACTGTGTATTCGCTGGGGGATACCATAGTGGACAATGAAGTGGCTGTAGAATGACTCTGCAGTAGTCTTCGCGGTCATATTGCGGGTTGGAATGGCTTGGGCATATCTGGTAAAATGATCTGTGATTACCAGGATATGTTCATAGCCTCCTTTGCATGTCTCCAGCGACAGGAAGTCCATGCATACGAGTTCAAGGGGCTGCGTGGTCTTGATGCTCACCATAGGCGCTCTTGTGTTGGTGGCTGACTTCCTCCTGAGGCATCTGGGACAGGTCTGTAGCCAATGGTCCACGTCCTTGGACATTCCAGGCCAGAAAAATCGGTCTCGTAGAAGTGACAATGTCCTGTCTCGACCTGGATGTCCAACTTCGTTGTGGAGACCATTCAGCGCCATCTGTATCTTGTCTGATGGTATAACTAATTGACTTCGCTTCTGACCGTCCATCTTTACTTCTCTATGAAGTACGCCTTGCCGTAGTGTGAGGTTATCGAAAATACGATGCATAAGGAAGTTGGCTGGGGTATGTGGGAAGATGTCTTTAGTTGGCTTGGCTCCTTTCTTCACACACTCGATCCAGGGCTTCAACAAAGAGTCCTGAGTCTGTGTCATCCTCCAGTCTCGGGGTGTCATGGCTGCGATGTCTTGTCCATCCTCTGTATCGACAACGTCGGCGGATAAACAGAGCGACTCTACGTAGGGTGGGGCCTGGATCACGTGACAAACTGCCTTCACAGACTCGGTGGGAATCTGTTCAGTTTGCGCATCCACTTCTGTGTCCCAACCAGGTAGGCGTGACAAAACATCGGCATCCGTGTTGTTCTTTCCCGGTCTGTATACTATGTCAAAGTCGTAGGCAGATAGGGACTCTAGCCATCTGTGTCCGGTTGCATCTAACTTGGCTGTAGTGAGAACGTAGGTCAGCGGATTATTGTCGGTGTATACGGTAAATGTATTGCCGTACAAGTAATCATGAAACTTATCAGTCACCGCCCACTTCAGTGCTAGGAACTCTAAGCGATGAGCTGCGTAGTTCTTCTCTGACTTGCTCAAACCACGGCTTCCATAGGAGATGACTTCCTTCTTACCATTCTTCTCTTGGTACAGTACTGCGCCGAGTCCATGGCTGCTGGCGTCAGTATGTAGTTCGAATGGCTGCGTGTAGTCGGGGTAACCTAGTACTGGGGGTGTAGTAAGGGCTTGCTTCAGCTTCTCGAAGGCCGCTAACTCATCGGGACCCCAGTGCCAAGGCTTCTGTTCATGAGGTTTTCTCTTTCGTTTGTCTTTGGTACGGGTGACAGGCATCAATCTGGTAAGCGGCTGGGATATCTGGGCGAAGTTCTTCACGAACTTCCGGTAATAGCCGGTAAAACCCAAGAACTGTCGGATTTCTTCGGGGTTCGTTGGAGTGGGCCAGTCAGCTATCCTCTTCGTCTTGTCGGGATCGGTGTTAATACCTTCTGCTGAGACCACGTGCCCGAGGAACTTGATCCGATTTTTAAAGTAGGAACACTTTTTCGGGGAGAGCTTCAAGTTGCAGTCTCGAATTCTGGCGAACACATGGGAGAGGCGGTCTAGGTGTTCTTCGTAGGTGTCCGAAAAGATCATGATGTCGTCGAGATAGATGATGCATATCTTGAGGTTCTGTCCTTCGAATCAGTCATTCATAAGGCGTTGATAAGTTGCTGGACTGTTGCAGAGGCCGAAGGGCATCCTGTTGAATTCGTAAAATCCTAACGGTCCTACAGTGAATGCTGTGCGTTCCTTGTGTTCTTCTAACAGTTCCACTTGATGGTACCCAGATTTCATGTCCAACGTCGTGAAGTACTTGGCTCCGGCAAGGGCGTCGAACATTTCCTCAATCCTAGGGAGAGAATACGAGTCCTTGACCGTTCTGTTGTTGAGTTCTCTGTAGTCGACACATAGGCGCAGTTGACCGGACTTCTTTCTTACGAGGACGACATTCGAGGACCAAGGGGAATATGATTTCCTAATAATGCCACTAGCTAACAGCTGATGTAGGTGGTCCTTGACTTCTTGGTACATAGATGGTGGTATGCGGCGATGTCGCTGCTTGAAAGGATGGTCTTCTGTGAGATCAATCTGGTGAAGTACTCTGTCTGTGTGTCCTACATCTGTTTCACCCGTCGAGAATATATCGATGAACTTCTTGATCGTGGCTTTCCCTTCCTCCAATTCATCCGAGGTTACGGCCGCTTCTTTAAAGTCCATCGTGTCAATGAGGCTATCATCTATCTGGGATCTGTGTGTCGGGGTATCTTCGATTCGGACAGGTTGAAGTTCGCATAGTATGGCCCTAGGTGGTATCGCTACAGTCCTTGTGGTTACATTCGCAATGAATACATAGATCTCCGTCTTCGCATTACCGTTATAGGGTACGATCGTAGGTGCAATGTCTAAGTCGCTGGGTACTGCTGATCCGCCAGTTGCCTGTACTAACACGCATGTAGGTTGGTAGGGGAGGGCCTTGTCTACGAATCCCTTTATCTTGATCTCGCTGTTGGGTGGGATGATTACTCTGGTAGGTTCTGCGCTCTTTACTAAGGCGAGTCTGTAATGTTGCTTGGTTAGCATCTTTTCCCTTAGTAATAGACATCTGAATGCCAAGTACCACGGTGTATGAAGATCTGCGTGTTGAAGAAATCTTTCTCCATGTGTCTCCTTACACTGCGTCATCAACTTCTCTACGATGTTCGTCCCTATCAAGACTGGTATCTTAGCGTGGTAGGCAGTGTCTGCTGTTACGAGAAATAGGCAGTTCAACTTCTGGGCTGACATCCCTGTAACAGTAAGTGTCGCTTCCACTACTCCATGATACGGTAGAGATCCTCCATCTGCGCACTCAATGTTTAACAGAACATTGATGGATTCTAAGGGTACATGTGATAAGTGGGCATCATAAAACGATTTCGAAATAGTAGAAACGGTAGCTCCTGTATCTAGAAGGGCTTTCGCATCGTGGTCATTCAGTGCAATGTCCATTTCCGTGGGGGTTCCTACTAGTCCGTCTAAGTTTTCTTTCGTCGTGGGAGAAAGGTCCATACTGTGATCCATGGCTCTCCCGGCTCCAGGGATCATGCGTCGTTTAAATGGTCCAATCTAACTCTGCAACCTGATGCCATGTGTCCACGCTGTTGACAGTTGAAACAAACAGGTACTAGGTTTCCATGCACATCTTCTACCCATCCTCGTCTTGGTCTCTGGGGGCCTCGACTGTACCTGGAGTCTCGTGGTACCTGGGGTGGTGCTGTCACTTGAGGTGGCATGAGATCAGGTGTGTTGACTGGTCTCAGATCATAGCTGGTTGGGTAACTGTTAGGGACATTCCATCTGTCGTAGTGTGGAGGTGTACCGTTACGCTGTTCTCCCATGGGTCTCTGATATCCACGTGGCATTCCTCTCGGTGGCATACCATAGTAACCAGTCGTATGTGGGGCTTGGGGCTTGTTGACCTGACGCTTGAGTGTAGCCATGTCGGTAGCTAACTGTTTCACCATTCCTTTCAGTTCATCCATGTCGTTATGGGGCTCTTGTGTTACTGCTGACATGAGAGTAGCTGCCTTGGTCTTTACCTTGCGCTGTAACACGTCTCCTTCTATACGTCTTAGTGCCCTGAGTAGCGACATGAAGTCAGGCTCTTTGTCGAAGATGTGCCCTGTTATATCCTTCAGCTGCGGCCTGAGTCCGTTCCACATCATAGATCGGAGCTTCTCATCTTTTCCCGTTAGAGGCGTTTGTCCTGCTTCTACTGCTTGTCCTAGCAGATCTTATAATCTGCATGCCCATGCTGCAACACTTTCAACATCTCCTTGACGAGCAGAGTAGAAGTTGGCCAGTAGAGATTCTTCGGGTTCTACCTGGCCGAAAACAGAGTCCAACTTCTTGAGAAGGCTATCGATCGACGATTCTGGGTCCATCCATCTTGCAATCCTAGCGGCTTCACCGCGGAGTGATTTCAGGACCGAGTGCTTGAGTGAACTGTTAGAAATAGATGCATCCTTCCGCATGTACTTCAGCTGCTGACGCCACTCATCATAGTTCGCTTCATTCTTCCCATCTCCGGAGAAGAAGGGTAGGCGAGGGGGTTGTGTGACTGTGATTGGGACTACCGGTGGCTTGATGTCGGCTTGGTTAGTGGGTTCCTTGGGAGTGACTTCTGGCTTGATGTCCTCTCCCCTCTGGGCAACCAACTGTGACATCCATGACATGAAGTCTTCTGGGGTATCGGCTTTAGGACGGACTTTCAGTGTTCTAAATGCGGCCGTGATATTAGCTAACTCCTCTTCTGTGAGTTGATCTTGACTCATGACTAACGGTGTGTGGTGTGTGTGTAATGAGGTGGGTGTTGATGCAATAGGGCGGAATACTTAATACGGACTACGCAACCTTGACTAACTAACTAAACCCGATCGCGAATGCAAGTAGGGTAAAAGGAAGATGCATACATATACATATAAACAAATGTATGGTTATTAATACCTGTTGGCGCGCTGGTATGCTGAAAACAAACCGTTATGATTAGGTTAGCGAGTATTAAAGAATTAATATGCAAATGTGGGTGCTTGGGTGTGTTTGCCTAAACCGGAGGTATATTGCTAATGCAGGTAGGATATACCATAGAAGCACGACCTTGACCAACACTAGACCACAACTAATGACTTACCACCTTGATAAACCTAGCAGTCTATACTGTTATAATACCGTTTAGTTTACCTGTTTAGTGTTTACTGGCGCTAACGCCAAATTAGTTGAACGCAACTTAGTAGATAAGTTATACCTACATGTTTTACCTGTAGGACAACACTATTATATTACCTAAATATAGTATTTATGTATACCACACTAATGTATTACCTAAACAATATTTAAACTATCACTCAACATACAACATTCACACGCAAACGCTGTACAACATACACCTTGCAGATCTACTTTGATACGTAAACATGTGAGATTATGCAATACCGTACACAGTTAATGCACACAACATTCATGAAAGCTGGTATGAATCTGCCTAAACTTGCCAATGACTAACGTACTAAACTAACTAACTAACTAAATAGCTAAGCAACTAACTAATTAACACACTATTTAAGCAACTAACTAACTAATTAACACAATAGCTAGGTAGCATGTCTGGAGTTACAGCTAACTATTACCGGTACATCAATACCTCTAGCCTTGTTGTGAAGCAATCAGACATGGCAACATGAAACAATGCACATACATGGTCATAGCAATAATCATGACATAATACAGCAGGGTATTCCAGTCTTGGTCACGCGCCGATTCATCTTCGGCTGAAGAGTGTCCATTCACAGTGTCACACCACGATCATATGACATGTTACGATACTGTCTAGAGTCACTAGAATGTCCCTTATCAATAGTCACTTGTCCCGTGACTGTTACGCGTGTAGTATGATCTATCACTAGTAGTAGAGAGTCACTAGAGTATAACTTCTATGTATCACTAGTCACCCGTCACGTGACTGTTACGCGCGTGATGTTATTATAGAGTCACTACAATATCACTTACTAGTATATATATCAATAGTCACCTGTCACATGACTGTTACGCGTGTGGCGTTATTATCTAGTATAGAGTCACTAGAACATATATGTATCAATAGTCTTCAAATGATATCGAAGTAACGCCAAGATACGAACTGATACGCGGGGGATCTTTTCTTCGCTTGCCACGGCCTGTGGGTCTACACCGTCTCGGAAGGTCCGATGTACCGTGGGGTCCTTTCGAGCAACGGTCTGTGGGTCTACACCGCCTCGGAAGATCCGATGTACCGTGGGATCCTTTCGTGTCGCAGTCTGGGGTCTACACCGCCTCGGGATGTCCAAGAAACAGGGGGTCCTTTCTTGGGTCTTCTAGTTTAACCTCACTGGAGGCTCCATATGTAACAGGGTGCCCATATCGGCCTGGTGGTTCCAAGAACGATAAGGCTCTGTTGGGTGTATATTTTATTTCCTTGACGAGGGTTCAGTATTAAATAATACTGTTCTTGATAAATACCCTGTAAACAACATGTTTACAATTAGACATATGACAATCAATATATAAAACAATGACATGCACGACAAGCAGTTACCTGGACAATATATAATTATCTGATTATATAATACAGTTACCATGTGAATATCATCACAGATATAACTTGCGCAATACAAGTGAATACAACGCCAATAATAACGGTTACAGTTCCACATAAAGAACGGATATAGTGACTACATGTCGTAAACGCGACGACCACATATATATACAATAACATGACCAAAATGACAAACATGACAAATGCTTACCAAACGTGTAAGGCTGGGTATGTGAACTTAGACCCGCTGACCAGTGTATTCAGACAGTCTCGGACAAATCCTATAAAGTAATAGTGACTAGTTGTAGCATAATATATACTATTACAATTCATATAAAGCATCTGTAGACATGTATACTACGCATGTGTGCATTGCAAGTACTAGCACAATAGCTACAAGAATAACAAGTATAATGTTCATACATTCACACAATCACACTAACTACCAATACTATTAGTGTTGCTTACATATATACAGTATTAAACTATACTGATATGGGATGTTGCGCTTTACCTAGAATGGATTATGCTAGCATACTTTACTAAGTATAATCTTACGATTTAAATACTAGTTAACGTAGATAATTATATTTATGGTTATTTAGATATTAAATGGTGATACACACTAACTACGGGAAACAACTAGTTATATAGCTGTAGCTAATAAATATACCGACTATTTACAACTATGGGTTATAGGTGTATTTAATAACTATAGAGACTATTTACACATTATAGTTATGTTTAGTAACTATGGAAACTATTTATAGACATTATAGTTATACCTAGTAACTATACAACTTACTTATACATTATAGCTATACTGAATAACTATATACGCTATTTATACCTTACGGTTATAATTAGTTATATCTAAATGGTTATTCTCTTATAGAAATAGACATAATATATATACACATGAATAGCATGAAAACATGACTAAAACCAACAATGTGGACTGACCTGAGTGCAAATCCTCCTAGTGCTTATTAACTGATAACTTCCGAATTTAAAGAGTGAATGCCTAAAAGCTTAACTGGGGGATAAGATATAGGGGACAGAGAGCTTGGGGGGTAGTGATAGTGCAGTGCTTGAAGCATGCAAGTGGAGAAAGGCTATGTTAGACGTTAGTAATACAATGGGTTAATTACGCAAGCTGTGGCTGGGCTGTAAGCTGCAAGAGAAGTTGGCAATTAGTAGATGAGACATATAATGAGTAAATATACTGAAGGAGAAATAAAAGTGAACATATTTACAACTTGACTAAATTCCATACTACCACAATGTCTGTCAGGTATTAGTAGACCGTGGAATGTAATGGCAGGTTCTCTTTGTCCAGGTGATGACTATTCAGGGGATGAGGTCGATGATGAAGATTTCCTAGGAATGAGAGGAAGTGGCCATGACGGTACAGCACACAGTATTTTCCATGGATAATGTGGGGTATGGTTTCTCAAAGCTCTCATACACACTGTGAGACCATAGCGCTCTTGTAAGTGCACAATCTCTATGTTGTATTCGAGATGGCTACGAGAGTCCTTATAAATGGTCTCATAGTAGAATTGAGGGTTAGAGAAATGATACCCTGATTTTTAGTTATCACACTATTATATTTGTTGCGTTCACATATAGAACATGTATAAAATACATTAGAAATGTTTCTAGAATACTTCCAGGGAATGATAGTAACGGAAACCATGCACATTAAAAGCATAGTGAGGGCTGTGATTTCTGTCTGGACTACAGTCATGATAGTACAGAGCTCGTTTGGTTTTACAAGAACAGCATTGCTTCATCAAAACTTCTAGAACTTATAAACAACATCCAGTGGTTTCAGTAGAATCAGAAGCAGGTGGCAGAGTAGCAAAAGTAAGAGGCAAAAGGTCTACATATATACAGTAGACCTCGCATATACCGGCCTCGGATAAACCGGACACTCGCGTATAACGGACTGAATCTGAAGCTCCGGCCCTGTCTAACGCTAATGATGGCATATAACGGACAAAAATAGCCGGTTACAATGAGTCCGTTATATGTGAGGTCTACTGTATCATACTTTCATCTACAAAGTTGTATCAGCAGGATTGAAAGTAGACAGCAAAATTAGGGAGACAGACGGACAAATTTGCCGGTTGCCAGCATCTATTAAATTGAAATTGCTAAATTCATTTTTGTTATTTGATAATTTCTACATTGGTACCATGTTGAAAATTCATATTACATTCTTGTTTTGTAGATATTGATGGTATATTCACCACTCTGTACAACAAATTAATTGGGTATGTATTGTATTATTTTATTCAGATATAATTGTTCACATTATGTTATGCAATTACCGGGTAAGATACTAATTAAATAAATATAGAAATTATCGATTTATTCAAATAATATAAAGAAATATATTATTATAACTATAATGTAGTACATTTTTTATTAATATAAAATATGGAACTATATTTAAATGATTTATAATAATCCCGACTTCATCTGTTACAGGAAAAATATTGATTGCCCGGTAAAAGGACGAAAACAGGTGAAATCCAAACCAGCTGTCCACCATTCAGTTGACAGTGATGTGTACGACTTCTCCTATCGTCAACGCGGATTGGCAGTGATCATTAACAACGAGAAGTTCACTGCTAAAAGTGGAATGAAAAGTCGACGTGGATCTTCCTATGATGCCAAAAACCTTCAGAAGATGTTCAAACATATGGGATTCAAGGTCAAGAGGTATAACGACCTCACAGGAGAACAGATGGTACTTAAATTGAAGAAAAGTAAGATTTTGTACATACATGTACTACCAAGTGATCTGAAAACTGCATGTGTAGGCCTATGTGTTCAAAGATTTAATATGTGGCATTGCTCCCTTTGAGGACTGTTTTAAACGAAACCTTAAAACCTATCTGTTTCACAAATTCTTTTATCTCTTAAACATCCCCTTGTTTTATTACCATTTCTTACATTATGTGACTGCTATGTGTCGCTATATAAATGTCCATATTATTATTATTATAAATATTATTATGTTTATTATTATTATTATTATTATTATTATTATTATTATTAATATTATTATTATCATTATTATTATGTTTATTATAATTATTATTATCATTATTATTATTATTATCATCATTATCATTATTATTATTATTATCATTATTATTATTATTATTATCCAGTTGCTGCCAATCTGAAGTATGACCATAAAAAGGCAGACTGTTTTGCGTGCACAATCCTGTCCCATGGTGAAGCTAATGAGGTGCTCCCCGAGAAACCCCCGTACGACATGAAGGAGAGACATGACGTCGTTTTCGGGGTGGATGGAATGCTGGTGCCCACCAAGATCATCATTGAACTGTTCAGTGATCGCTGTTGCCCGGAGTTGGAGGGCAAGCCACGCCTGTTCTTCATACAGGCAAGTTTTCTACATCTTCAACCTGACAACCAATGTGCCATGTGCCCTTCTATAGTGATGGGAATCGGTTGGGATTTCATAATCAATTTTCGGTTACTATCGGATGGACTCAACCGATCAATCATCGGTTGCATAATCGGTTAGGTCTAACATACATAGAATTAAA
>JAVCKZ010093422.1:0-11551 GCA_034780755.1 Lepetodrilus elevatus | reverse complement strand
GCTGTGTATGACGAGAGTTCCACTGAGCTGTGTATGACGAGAGTTCCACTGAGCTGTGTATGACGAGAGTTCCACTGAGCTGTGTATGACGAGAGTTCCACTGGTGTTTCAGATGAGTTGGTCCTGGCTCTGGTGACCAGCACTAAGGCGCACGCCAGGATCCTGGACATCGACGTCCGCGACGCCCTGCAGCTGCCCGGCGTGGTGGACTTCATCAGTCACAAGGACATCCCCGGCACAAACAAACTGCAGGTCGGACAGGAGGAGATATTTGCTACCTCCGAGGTATGTAAAATTGTCCGGCGTTCCGTTTTTAAATTAAAAGAAATATTTTTTTTGGTGACATTCGATAAAAACCACCTTGAATTTTTCTTGATTTGCGTGTATTGGTTCAGAGAGCGTAATTTGTTTTTGTTACATAGCCAGTCATTCTACTTGTGCATTTTTTCTTCTAAGAGAAGTGTTGACGAGATAAAATACCTCTAATTTGAACTTGTAATCTCCCTTGTTTATTGTCCAACAATATTCTTCGAATTTTGAGGTTTCCTACACACTTGACAATAAGTATTTCACAATTATTATATCAAATAGTTCGCTGTTTGGATGACGTCGTTCATTGTCGACATTGATGAGCACCTCTGTAACCAATGGCGATGTCATGTTTTGTCAGGTGGTCAGTCAAGGACAGCTGATTGGTGCAATTATTGCCGACAGTCGACAGCATGCACAGCGGGCAGCCCGAGCTGTCAAAGTTGTCTACGAGGAGTTGGACGCCATCATCACTATAGAGGTATTGAGTGACACGTGGCAGATTTACATTGTCATTACTAAATACCTACACAAAATACATGTGTGTGTCATTAATGTGATATTGTTTCATATGGATGAATTCCTGCAGCCGATGTTAAGCAATAAGTAAAAAAAAAAAGGAAAGAAATTAAACAAATATTAATAATAATTTTAATGTAAAAATAAAATAAATTAAAAGATAAATAAATAGATGAACAAACAAACAGATGAACAGATGTACGGATGGAAAAACAAACAAATGGATTAATAAACTGTCAATAATTAAATAGTACACAATAAATTAAACTACCGTAATGAAAATAAATTTGTTATCCGTTTGTCTAACCCACTCTTTATCGATTCTGCGGTGCATAGCGGTGGGTTATAGCGAGTTCTACTCACTGTATATATTATTACCATTCAGGAAGCCATAGCTAAGAACTCCTACTACCAGCCGAGCCACACCATCCGACACGGGGACATGGCGAGCGGGTTTTCCGCGTGTGACCATGTGATCGAAGGAGAGGTCAGGACTGGCGCTCAGGAACACTTCTACATTGAACCACACGTGGCTATCGCGATACCACGTGAGGCGGGGGAGATGGAGGTGTTCGCTGCCACACAAAACCCCACCGAAGTACAGGTACGATTTACAGTCGATCAGGAACAAGTGAAGAATTATTTTTATTATTTTTATATTTGAAAAGAGTTTGAAATTGGGGCCACAAGATAAATAATATTCTATAGCGTACACATTTTGTTGCAATCCTGATTGTAGTTTTGCATGTTATATTACAACCATAGCGATTTTCTCTCTCATAGGGGGCCATATCTGGAGCGCTGGGAGTACCAGCCAACCAGATAACAGTTAAAACAAAACGGTTGGGTAGGTACCTTTAAATATTGCAGCACTACCAGGGTTCTGGACTAACATATGCCTGACGTACAGAGGCAAGTTGAATTGTCATGCGGGCAACTCATTTTTTAAGATTACACTCACAGTTTGGCATGCGAGCAAGTCATTTTTATCTAAAAGTTCTAGGGGTGCAAGAAACTCAAAATGTTAGTCTAGAGCCCTGATTATAGTCCTAATTAATAGTCTACTATCTCATCTCATATCCTAAAAGTTAAAACGATAAAACAAAAGTTCAGGGATGCTCTGTTCCATGTATTTGCGTCTGCTTCTAGGGGGTGGATTTGGTGGGAAGGAAACCCGGAATGTCTTGGTGTCAGCGCCAGTTGCCATAGCTGCAGCAAAGTAAGATCTTCTATTGAGTTTCTTCTTATACTATAAGTTATAAGAATGACATTGAAAAGTATTAATTAAAATGTAGGAATTATTCATTTTTTTCAATGCAATAACATTGTCAGTAAACCAATGTAAACATTCAACAAGCCAATGTGTATCGGCCAAACTTGTGCTCACATCTCGGAAAAACCAATGATGCTTTAACCCTCTCCCTGCTGTATTAGACACAGGCACTGCTCTTTAGGGCATCTCTGGTTGCCTTCAGCAGGGAGAGGGTTAAATAAAAATAATTAAAGTAGCATTTTATTTTGTGTCCAGTTCCACAGACTGATGGTAGCACTACAAGAGTAAGACAGATATGAAGAAGTTGTGATTCTTGTTGCACTGTGATTTATTCATGGAACAAAAGTTAAACTTCCAGGAATGATTATTATTTTACAGACTGATGCGCCCAGTGCGATGTTCACTGGACCGTGATGAGGACATGCGATCAACCGGAACAAGGCATCCGTTCCTGGGAAAATACAAGGTATTTTCAAAGTCTGGTACAATTGTGTTGACCATAACTTCTTGCTATTATAATGCTGTTTTATAAACCGTATTCACACAAACCTCAATGTTAATCCTTCAGGTGGGCTTCAACTCTGACGGTAGACTGGTAGCTCTGGAAGTGGATTTCTACTCCAACTGTGGCTGTTCTTTGGACGTCTCCGATGCAGTGAGTGGAAATCTTTTTCACAATTTATTCCAAAATATTTGCCACTTTTTTTCCACATTTATTTCACATTTTTTCCACAATTTCCCCCCATGCACCTTCATCATTGTACAAGATTGTAGCATCAATTTTTCTCAAAATGTTTAAAATTAGAAATTCCCCTGATGTTTTCGACAAGGACTAGCTGGATCTAGTAACATTTATTGTTTCCAGACATTATTTCTTTGTGTTTAAGGTAATGGACCGAGCCCTGTTCCACGCGGATAACTCCTATGTGATTCCACACATCCGCGTCAGCGGTCACCTTTGCAAGACCAATATCCCATCGTGCACTGCGTTCCGTGGCTTCGGAGCTCCTCAGGCAATGTTTGTCGCCGAGACCTGGATCACGGACGTCGCCAACTTCCTCAGTGTTCCACCGGAGACAGTGAGAATAATTTCTGTATTTTTTTTGAATTTCCAATTTGAATTTCAATTTTGATGATATTTCAAACTTATGGAATCATCGCGAAAGCTTCTTGCTGCGATGTAAAACAATAAAAACAAAAAATTCACATTCAAACTTTTGGACAGTCCGCAGAATATTTCAGACGATATACATGTTTAATATTTTTTAATTTGAACATCAATATTAATGTTATTTATAACTTTTGTTGTGGTCGGAGATTCTATGATAATTCTGTTCATGATTATGTGAAAACCTGGCGTATTGAATAGACCGAGTTCAACGGAGCAATGTCTGTTATAGGTACGAGAGAAGAACTTGTTCAACGAAGGGGACGTAACTCCATTCAATCTCCCGCTGACAAAGTGTAACATCCGACACTGCTGGGTGGAATGTCTGAAACAGAGCCAGTTTGACCGACGGAGGAAAGAAGTGGATAGCTTCAATGCGTACGTGAGACTACCTATTCACTGTCGTCACGTATGGGCGAAAAGTTCCGCTTTGACCTAAAACAATAATCCCCTGACTTATTCTCTGATTATCTCCTGCTGCTATTTAAAACAACATCTCTGTAACTGACTCCCTGATTCAGATTAGATAAGCACAGTACGGAATTCAATATGAGTGAAATAAATGCGTAAATTTGACCACATTTCTTGCAGTGAGAATCGGTGGAAGAAGAAAGGTCTTGCCGTGACTCCTGTCACGTTTGGAATCGGATTTGGAGTCTGGGAGCTCAATCAGGTAAAACATTGTCACATTACCATTTCTTACCTCATTAATTAAAGGAGATTTTGAATATCTCCTCTTTTCATGAGTCATTGTGCATTATTCTATTACCCCAAGAGAGGCTTGACAAGGGCAAATCCCAGATTTCTAATTTTAATTTCAGGACTTCTCATTCCCAACGATCCTCAGCACATGAGCAGATACCACTTGCTCTAGCTCATAGCTTCTTCCATTTTCTCCCATTTTCCAAACTTATTGCATGTTTTTTATTTATAGAATAATAAAAATACAGATATTGGTTGCAGGCCGGAGCTCTGGTTCACATCTACATGGACGGATCCGTTCTTCTGGCCCACGGTGGCATTGAGATGGGACAGGGACTGCACACCAAAATGATACAGGTCAGCAGTCCTATATACACTGTCCGACACAAATCTCTGCATTCCACATAAATCTGGGCATAATTTATTATCAGAATTGTGTGAATTTCGTGAATTTTATTGACTTTCTTTTAGAGCAGGAGGAAACCTGCAACATCCGTAGCACTGAATGTTGCAGTAAACCTGCCATCTATGTAGAAAACATTCTGACTTTCTGACTTTGTGACATTGTCTCCGCAGGTGGCTAGCAGGGCACTGAAGATTCCGGCCTCCAAGATCCACATCACGGAGACCAGCACCACCACCGTGCCCAACACGTCTCCCTCGGCCGCCAGTACCTGCTCCGATCTCAACGGAATGGCCATCGTGGTGAGACTCACTTCACTAATGCTTTTCATGTAGCTCTTGTCAAACACCTGGGAAGAAACTTCATTTTTTATAATGACTTTTTGCATTTTCATTTTCATTGACAATTTAGTGTGCATTATAATATTATTATTTGTTTTAGATTCTAGTTTTAGATATGCATGGTCAGGATGCAACCAGCATGTGCCAAGTTCTTAATTTACATTCTCATCCTTCTATATAAAATATTTATTTCAGAACGCGTGTAAGGAAATTCTGGACCGGCTGGACCCAGTCGTATCTGCCAATCCTAAAGGCACTTGGGAGGATTGGGTAAACATAATAATAATAATAATAATAATAGGCCACTTATAATGCGCCAAATCCATTCCCTAAGGCATGCTCTAAGCGCTACATTATTATCCTTGGTCAATGAATCAGTGTACACTCAGTGTTCCTTCTCAACTCCCTGGGGAGTATATTGATAGCATTACATTTTGAATACATTCTTATGATAACGTTTTAGGGTACTATGTTATTTTTCTCATATTTGTCTTCAAGATATACAATGTGTATGATATATTTTGTGTATTATATTAACATTGATGTAAAATTTGTGTATACTGGTATGCCTTATTTAATCTTACAGATAAAAACAGCATACATGGACAGAATCAGTCTTTCAGCAACAGGGTTTTATAAGTAAGATAATTTAGGCTAATTTATTATTTAGTGATTTCCTTTAGTTAAAATGATGAAAACAAATGAGAGTTCCAACCTATCAATGAATATAAGCAAGACATATTTGTATACCTATTACCATAATATGGCTATGTTTTCAATTTTAAATAATGTGTCCTATACTATAATTATTGTTGAACTAATGCTGCCGTTAATGATGATACAAATGATGCAATGAATTATGCTGTAATTGATGCAACAAATGCTGCAATAAATGATGCTGTGAATGATGTCAAGAATGATGCCATGTGATGCCTAAATGATGCCTGAATGATTCCATGTGATGCCTGAATGATGCCATGTGATGCCATGTATGATGATGCCATGTGATGCCTGAATGATGCCATGTGATGCCTGAATGATGCCATGTGATGCCCTGTATGATGCCATGGTGACTGCAGGACGCCGGGGCTGTGGTTTGACTGGGCGGAGTCTGTGGGGAACCCGTTTGGCTACTACACGTTTGGCGTGGCGTGTTCTGAAGTGGAGGTGGACTGTCTCACCGGCGACCACCAGGTCCGTACACAATGGCGTACAATAGATAGCTTACCGGGTACTTATACACTGGACTGCTTCTTGCCTAGGCCACAGGATCTAACTCAGCTTATATTTGGCCATACATCCCTTGCCTTCAAAGCCTATCGACAAAACAAGATCTAAGGGCTATAATTCCAGATGTATCACCCCTGTCTTCTTGTTCATCGCAAATGGGTGAAAGATTCCCGCAGCGACGTTAAACTCCATATTCACTCACTCACTGTCTTCTTGTCGGTAAGAATAATGATGTCAAAAACTGTCACCTGCAGAATGTGCTTGTTTGCCAAGCACCGCATATTTTCTAAGAGTTTCTTGGTGAGAAACCAACTTGTACGATGACTGCACTTGGGTGACATAAAACAATAATTCACCCACTCAGCTATGAAGATGGGTGCTCTGCCTGTGTTAGTATCTGCCCTCTATGATGGCGTGTTGGATGTTGTAGGTGTTGACGACTGACATTGTGATGGATGTAGGGAGCAGCCTCAACCCTGCTATTGATATTGGACAGATCGAGGGAGCATTTGTTCAGGTACACGGAACAATTCTAATACTAGTATTAACAATTTACAAATACCTCTGTACTAGTTTTGTGTATTCCACATCCGGATAACCATAACATCAGAGATTTTTATATGTTTTTTTTTTATTTACATGAAAAAATTGTTATGAAACATCTAGTATCGAGTTACGGAAGGGTACCATTTCCCGAAGCAGGGTACCATTTCACAAAGCAGGGTACCATTTCACAAAGCAGGGTACCATTTCACAAAGCAGGGTACCATTTCCCGAAGCAGGGTACCATTTCACAAAGCAGGGTACCATTTCCCGAAGTAGGGTACCGTTTCACGAAGCTCTCATATCCACTACGTGACTATAGCACTCTTGTGGTATGAGAGCGCTATGATCTTGTAGAGTAGTAGTTATCAGAGCGTCGTGAAGCGATACGTAAGCCGGATTACAGTAAGACCTCCTCCAGTCCTGAAGGCCACAAGAGACTATTGTATAGAATCATGTCAATAAGAGGAATAGAGATCTTGTGGAGAGAATGCATACAGTACCTACCATGTCAATGAAAAGTCTGCATACCATGATATGACATCTCCCCAGGGCTATGGTATGCTGGTGCTGGAGCAGTACAAGGTATCTCCCTCCGGAACTCTGATCACTCAGGGCCCGGGCAACTACAAGATCCCGGCCCTGGGCAACATCCCGGCCCAGTTCAACGTCTCTCTGCTGAAGGGGAGTCTCAACAAGCGGGCTGTGTACTCCTCAAAGGTACGTGTTGACCAGGCTGTGTACTCCTCAAAGGTACGTGTTGACCAGGCTGTGTACTCCTCAAAGGTACGTGTTGACCAGGCTGTGCGTTATCTTACTTTTAATTGCGGTTTAGAGCCGCTTTCATGATCCTTTCACTCATATCACGGCTTGTCAGTTTAGGGCAGGAGGAAACCTGCAACATCTGTGGTGTAGAAAGGTTGCAGTAAACCAGGGATGGAAATTAACCAGGAGCGGGTTTTCTCCTAAATTGGCATAACTTGTACCCAATCCCATTCTATTGTGAATAAAATATGTTTAAACTAAAACTAAATTAACACTAGCCCACTAGTCTGGACTATTCTCCCAATGCCAAAGAGGCTAAGGCTAGTAGAAATTCATAACATGTGTTATTTGTATCACTTTTCGGGCTAGTAAGTTTTAAAGTTAGCTTTTCTCGCTGGTAAACCTGAGAGAACTGGCTGGCACTGACAGGTACTGATGGTACAGACAGAACATCCTATTGATTTCTTTGTAAAACAACCTATATATTACCTTATGATTCCCCAGGCTATCGGCCTATATATTACTGTATGATTCCCCAGGCTATCGGCCTATATGTTACTGTATGATTCTCAAGGCTATCGGCCTATATATTACTGTATAGTTCCCCAGGCTATCGGCCTATATATTACTGTATGATTCCACAGGCTATCGGCCTATATGTTACTGTATGATTCCCCAGGCTATCGGCCTATATGCTACTGTATGATTCCCCAGGCTATCGGCCTATATATTACTGTATGATTCCCCAGGCTATCGGAGAACCGCCTCTTTTCCTGGCATCGTCAGTGTTCTTCGCGATCAAGGACGCCATCAAGTCTGGCAGAGAGGATGCTGGGAAGTCCGGGATCTTCAGACTGGATTGTCCGGCTACAGCGGCCAGAATACGGATGACCTGCCTGGACGAGTTCACTCAGCACGTAAGATCGCTGTGACATGTACTTAAGAGCTAAAGCTAAAAACTTGGTGGTCCTAACTAATATATCATTGTGGATAATAGGGTACGGTACTTGGCTTGTATCGCAGAAGGCCCACAAAAGGGTAGTGGGCTAATAGCCCGTTATTTGTCTATGTACCATGATATATGGTATGATATTCAACATTTTCAACTTTAGTAGTTACAGTATTTTCTTTCTTTCTTTCTTATTTTTTTCTCTATTTCTTTCTTATTTTTTTTCTTCTTTTATTTATTTTAATTTTATTTTTTTAAATGTATTTTTTTTTAAAGATTCCACAGTATTCATTGTCATGCTTGGGATTCCACTATCTTGAAGGTAATTTATTAAAAGTTTACGACTTGTAATAAATGTATCCACCATCACCAGTGTAATATGTCACCTGGCCGCAAGATTACAAATCCTTTCGAGTACGGTTTCCTGCTCAAGCTCAATGAGGATTTATGAGCAAAACTTTGAGGTGAGTACGGAATTGTACTCAAATATTCTTTTTTTGAAATCTTAGTGCCAGGGCTGTTCTATGTTCGTGCTGCTGACGTCCTGTTCTTGGTTATTGCAGTTCCCCGAGGCTCCGGCTGGCAGCTACACACCGTGGTTTGTAGATCTGTGAAGAGAACACATCTCAGCGTTACACAGGTTCCATAGACAGAACAAAGCACATCTACATCTACATAATGTGTTGGCAATCACACAACGCTCTTTCATCAACCGTGAGACAATAGAGCTCTCGGAAGTATCCGATCCACGCGTACAAGAGAACAATACAAGAGTGCTATGGTATCGCAGTAGATAGGAGAGCTTCGTGAAATGAAACACAGAATCTCAAGACCCAGATCATCCTAAAGAAGAGATGCTACATTTACATTGCATCCTAGATCTGTGATGATAGAACATATCACATCAACATTTTTTTACGTAATCATTTTATGCCAGAGAGATATTGCCATAATGTACATTATTATAGTTTATAGAGATTTTGTGAAGAAAGAACATAATATATGCATCCTAGATGTGTGACAATAGAACGTACCAAATCAACATTTTATTCTTAGTCTTTTTATGCCAGAGATAGACCGATATAGTATCTACTGGTATACATTTTATAGAGGTTTTGTGAAGAAAGAACGTAACACATCTACATGTATATATTGTAGCTATACTACTGTAGATTAGTGATGATAGACCATATGAGCATTTTATATTTCTTAGAATTGTATACCAGTGACGATGACTTATGTACTTATACATGTATTTACATTTTATAGAGGATTTGTAGAGAGAGAGAACAAGAATCAATTATATACTAAACTATACTAGATCTATGAATAGTTTATACTTATGCCATAGAGAGATTCACATACATTTTATGGAGATTTTTTTTTAAGAGAATATTTCACATCTATGTATTCACTATACTGGAATTGTTATGCACTGGAATTGTTATAGTTGTTATACTTGACTTGTAGTGACATCCACCAAATGTTATTTGCAAATTATATAGTACCTTGTTGCAATGTTAAGACTGTGCCAAATCAAATATTGTGATTTGAACATACATGTACCGGTAGTCGTCAGTCTACGAAGGACTGAATACAATTGCATGAATGTTAGAATATGACAAGATTTTGGATCTAACACATTGAACATCAACAAGTCTTAATATTGATGGACTATGCTCAAACTGTGTAATTAATGTTTGTTGGTTGAAAGAAATATTTTGACAAAATGACCAATATGAGATTACTCAATAATACACAAATGCAAATGTAACAAGACCACTATTTACACTTCTATTATACTGAAAGACTATGAAAACGCATCACTCAGAAAGGTAACGATTGTAAATTGACATAATTGCATTTCCAAATTAATAATTTGACTGGAAACCAAAAATATCTCCCCCCAAATAAGTGGTGCGTTTTCATAGTCTTTCAGTATATTTTGTTTATTGTATATTTTGTAATATTGGTTGGTAGTACTATTAAAGGCTTGATCATCTTTACATCTGTTTTTTCTTTTTGTTGTCTATTTTTCACATAAACATTACTCCATGCTAGCGTTTTTCCCCAAAAAAATATAGATTATTTTATTAATTGATGTACATGTAGTCCCAAATAATTCACAGTATAGGCATTCACATAATGGTGCAAGCCACAGCTAATCTTGCCATGAAACATGTTTATGTTGAATTTTACATTTATTTTGTGTTTTTACAAACTTCTGCTGATATTTTGTACTGTGATATGTTTTTATTTTACCTTTGGTTTCACTGTAGAAGTATTGTATTTACATGGTGGTTTGAACAGCTGATTTATAGTTGTCCTTGGCTATGTATGATTGTTATAAAGTGCTAGGGCAGCGCTATGATCAGTTTGGTTATATTAATATTGAAATCCTATCTCATTGTATGTTTTTAAAATACATTGATATGTACAGTATAGTGATGTAATACTTGTTCTCAGAGCCATATCTGTTACCTTACTTGTTACTGTATGTAGCTAGTTAACTTTACAATATATATTTTAACTCTCTCCATGCTGAAGGCAACTGGAGATGACCTAAAGAGCTGTGGCTATGCCCAATCCAGCAGGGAGCGGGTTAATCGTGTTATACTTTAGATTTGTATTAAACACACTGACCAGTTACGATGTTCCAGTGGCCCCTTGGAACGGAATTAGAATTTCCAGGAATGCAACTTGACTTGTTTTCTAGTTTATTTTATTACTAGTATTTATTGACACCTGCAATTATTAACACGCTACATGCTTTTTGTTAATCATTATTATAGTTTATTTATTTTCTCCTTCTGAATACTCGTAGTTTATTTACAATTGTTGAGAAACTGTATATCAAAACATTGTGCAATGTATTTGAATGTTATGAGTTATTTTATCAACTAACAATTTAGAATGAGCTTTTTGAATATTATATATTTCAACATTAGCTCTATTATCTGTCTAACACTACATCAGTACACTTGGATTTACTTTTGAAATAAATACTTGACTAGCAGCTTTTTGTTTTTCATTTATTATACTTTACATCCAATGTTACAATTTATTTTTATTGTATGTCTGCATAATTTCATAATGATAAAAGCTAGGAAAACATAACAACAGAACAACAGTGTTCTAATAATAGATCGACCAGATATTTTTCCAGCTGTCTGTGAATAATATATTATGGGACATTGTAAGGACATTTATGCATAAAACAAAGAAAAAACACGATATTATTAAGTGAGTTGTAGTGCATTATGTATACAAACTAATCCAGAAAATGTATCAAAAGTTTATAAATTCATAAAATAAAAAGTTGAGAAGATATACAAAATCGGCTATGACA
>JAVCKZ010093411.1:0-11552 GCA_034780755.1 Lepetodrilus elevatus | reverse complement strand
GCACAGGCAGTAAATATGAACTGGTTACCATCATCGCCAGAATGGACACAGGCAGTCCAGTAACTTAAGGACCTACAGATGACAGCTTCGACATGCCAGTGGTCCTCATTGGTGACACAGTATACCCTATGTCTTCATCAACGCAATACATATCGAAGAATTTTCCAGGGTCAAATACAGTGGAGCCGTTTACATTTGACCCTTTTTTATATTTGACCTAGGGTCAGATCAAATTTAACCTACCTCTTCAAGGCTCTTGAGCAGGGTTATATTTTTCGAAATTAGACCCCAGTGTTATTATTTTAACCCTGGGGTCAATTGTAAAACAACCCGTTTACATGAAGTAATTAGACCCCCAGGTTAAGAATTTCAATGCTCGATATCTCATTCCAAAATGCTTATTTAAAAAACTGTTTGATTCAAAAACGCCTATCTTATAAATATCTTGCAGTTTCCGTAAATGGACACTTAAAAAATAATCGTTAAAATATGAAAACTCACATCGACAAAATCTCTAAATTTGAACCCTACGCCATAGTGGATGCAGGTAGCGGTTCTCCCCTGTGCTGTTGAGCTGTGAGTCCAAGGGTGTATTTGACCTAATTTGACCTAATTAGTACTTCAAAGTATCAAACCATGGTTATGCAGCAGTTTATTATATATTGTTGGTATAGCATCATCCTTTGTGCTTATCTTTCATCAGCTGTTCATGTAGCTAAACAGTTCCAATGTTTTGGAATCACTTTCATACACGTGAAAGTAATATGAGCAAAGACCATTTTCAATCCCTACTAAATCATCAGTAAATGCTCTAGCGAACAGCTCATCGCCCGTGACGTCACCAGCTGCCAAATATGCAAACGGCTTTGAGCGGGACAGAGCGAGACTTGTTTTCTCATTTATTTGATAATTAAAGCACATCTGAGTCAGATTTTCGTTTTATATATATTTTTTCAACATATATAATTGATTAAAAGCAACTTGTTCTGGCACCGAAGAAATCCTTTAAGCAAAACCATACGACCATATTTAGGTTGTCTAGCTGGGGTTGCCGTGGAGATATGTCAGCCACACAGCGGTGGAAATCTTGTTGGAAGTACAAACATGATTTGATGTATGTCAAGTGAATGTACTTTGCAGTTATAGCTAAGAACTAGTCCAAAATAACCATAAATATATGTGATATTATGCCTTTAATAGGAATGGACAGACACACATATCTCGTCTCCAAGTACAACAACCAGAGTCGGCATATTCACATGAATATTTTACGAATGCTTTCATGACTTCTAACAACACCATGATTCAACGGGCACACGTACAGAATCATGGAATTAACCCCATTCTTTTCTGTTTAAATACAAGCTAGCACACAATTACAAACAAGTAGTTAAAGTACTACACATCATATGATGTATCATTCACACTGATCACTTTGGTAGTGGTTAAAAGTGATCATAGAAATATGTTGACTGTATGCCTTTAAAAGCAAACTTTGAATAATACAAAAACTGTATACAAGACCAAGAAATGTGGATTTACAAAGACCGAGCTGGACATTTCAACATGATTGTGTAGTTACAGGTACTTTATTTAATGATTTGTATGACCATTCGGATTGACCTTGCGACATCACGTGATCACCAAATATATACTCAGACCACTTAGGCAGATTTCAATATACATGTAGGACTAGTAATGACCACATATCTTATCTTAGGCAGTGGAGTTAGTTCACAGTCATGGCCTAAGCAAGATAAGACCAATTGCAAATGGACAAACTCTCAAGAAAGAAAACTTTTCTAATACATGTAGGCAGCGTTCAAATTAATAGGGGGTCCCGGGGTCATTTGAAAATCTGCAATGTTAAAGATTACAGATTTTACCACCTTTAACATTGGGCCTATGGAGAATGACCACCTCATGAGTTTTATTATTTCGAACACTGCATGTAGGAGTCTGAGCGGATATATCTGGTGATACGTTAATTAGAATATTGTAGGATTTCAAGTGCAAAACATTCCCCAGAATCTTGATCTAAATGAACAAATGATGCTTTAAATGCAGATTCTTATTGAAGCTATACCTCTCAGATCATTACTTTGCATACCATACAGAAAATAGGCCTATATCAAAACAAACAGCAATTCATGTACAGTGCTCCCTCGATATAACGCCCTTCGATGCACCGCGGATTCGGATACAACGCGGGGTCCATCGTGGACCCCATTTTAAAAAATATATACATATGTAAAATAAACAAATTAAACAAATTCTACAACTATATTCATTGATATAACGCGGGTATTATAACGCAGGTGGCATGTCATGGACCCCAACTTCAGCGTTATATCGAGGGAGCACTGTACTACTATGACTTCACTTGACAATGTTTTATTCTCCAAACTGACTACCCGGAAAATGAGCTGATTTATTAATAATACTCTTGACTCATGTAGAATTTAGGTTTATACAATATGAATTTCATTTGTTCATAAAATTCTTTTGTTTTCAGAATCGGGTAAGCTCTTTGCCTTTGGTTCCAATGCAGAAGGCCAGATTGGAGTGGATGGCACGCAAGATTCTCATGTTCCTGTGCACATAGATACCTTAGATGCAACATCGTACTGTATGTTACAATCAGGAGCAGATCATTCTGTTGCACTTACAGGTGAGCTAATCAGAAACTGACATGGGATGATAATATGCTAGAACTTGAAATTCTGTGAGGGTCATAAATCTTTAATATGGAGGAGGTTGTTGAATTTAAGAAAATTATAAGTTGAGTGATTGATTCAGATAAATACATTCCTCAGTCTCTCGTTGGAAAACTAGGAAGATATGTTTAGAAGCATGCTGTGTAGATGGGTGCATTTCTAGGGTGCATTTCTTAGGGAATAGAAGTATGTGTATCAAAGTATCAAATTAATAATTTATGGAGTAAATAGACAATAACCCAAAAGTTACGAGAGATTACAGATTATCTTTCCAGAGTTAAATTATTGTAAATCACAAGCAATATTAATTTCATGAGGGGAAAATAATCTGTAATCTCTCGTACCGAGTGAGTTATTACATTGGTAACAAATTTATCCAAAATTGTAATAGATATACATACTTTTATGAAAGTGAACTTGCGAATATTTATGCAAAATGTCTTTCTAATGTACAAGTCGAGGGCGGCCACCATGATGATGTCACAGTGAACATTAAGTCACAACTTTTAACTGGCCAAACTAAGGTGTTCAACTTTTTCTAGGAAACCTCTCAACCATTCAAATCATTAGAATTGTCTCGTATGTTGGATAATGCATGGTCTCTCCCACCATGCATGTTGCATAGACTATTTTCTAATTCTGTTCTATTCCAGAGGACGGTCGTGTGTTTGTGTGGGGCGGTGGTGGGGAAGGGCAGCTGGGTCTGGATCACCTAACCGACATCCCTACTCCCCATGAACTGCCATTTGAAGAGAATATTGTATGCATAGCTTGCGGCTACTACCACACCGCGGTACTAACAGGTCAGTTATATATTGTATTTTTTTATACTTGATTTTGCAGTCTGAATATTTAACAATGTTTCAGCATATCAAATTTCATATCGCCTCTTAATATCTTTACCAATTATGCCAAGTAGTGATCTTTATCACGTTATTAAATTTTTAATGTAGATTTTGATGCCATTTTTCATTATTTTTCTTCTTTGTGAGGATAAACGTTTTTTCCTGTTGTTTTGCAGAAAGTGGAGAGTTATTCACTTTTGGAGAAACAGAAGGTGGCAAGCTGGGTCTCGGGAACAATCCATCCGAGTATTCCACTCCACAGCGCGTGTCTTCCATCCCCGAGAAAGTTAAGTGGGTCTCATGTGGAGGCTCACACACTGCCATTCTGACAGGTACAGAGTATTCTGTGGACTATTATTTGAACATATGAGTTTTAGGCAAGCTTTTGAAAGAGTTCACTTTAGTGCCATTGTGTAGATTTTATAATATTGAGGTCTTGAGTAAATCCATAGGCTACCGTCTTGTCTTGTGAATAGCAGATTAATAATGAAGCAATTATTTTCAGAAAGTGGCAAAGTATACACATTTGGAGAAGGATCAAATGGCCAGCTAGGTCAAGGAACTCAAATGTTGCAGTCAGATGAACCACATTTACTGGAGTTGAACTTCAAGGTGTCTAAGATAATATGTGGGGAGAATATGACAGCTATAGTATCAGGTGAGAGAACATACTAACTTAATGCCTGCGCTACACATGCAACTGATTCGTCGCGATAGGGAAATTATATTGCCACACATACAACTGAATGGTCGCAGACTTTGAATCGCCGACTCAGTTTGTTGTGTATTTTATTTCAGATGTTAATATGTGGGCTCTTGCTACACCCTACTATCAACAGTGAATAGCACTATACCTACAAACTCTAAAAAGTATTGTTTATGAATATCTTGATTGTTCAATTCGTGAAGGACAATTACTACTCATCCATCAAGACAAAAACAATAATAATAATTTAATAAAGAAAACAAAGAGTAATAACAAAATACACAAGATTACATACCTTTTACAGTATCTATGTATGTTTTTGTATTATCGTATTATAATGTATTATATCGTGAAGTTCATATTTGAATTTGATTGAATATCAATGTACTAATTTTGCAGAACGAGGTCAGTTGTACACGTGTGGGGACGGTCGACACGGAAAGCTGGCTCTTGGACAAGAAAGCTTTTCTAACCAATTCAAGCCTTGTCGAGTTCCACGCTTTACACAGTTTATTGTGGAAAAGGTTTGTTATATAATAATAATAATAAGTAATGTATATAGCGCCTAAGATCTAGACTAGCTACTCAATGGCCATGAACAAAAAAACACTGAAAAGAAACATCTGAAATACAAAGCTGAAGAATATGCCTGGTTGAAGAGGTAGGTTTTTAAATGTCACCCGAAAGGCATCTTCTTTTACTATGCATCACATACTGATGGGGATGAAATTCAACTGTCATGAATAATAGAAGAAGCAACAACAAAGGCTCTGTCACCCAGTCTTGTTCTGGCTTCTGGTACTAACAGTTGATGTTTCTCTGGAGATCGCATTGTCACAAATAGGTGAAAGATTGCTCAGATCTAAAAATTATTAAGTAACGGTTAAAGTACTGGAATTCAGTCTTGGTGCCCGTAATAAGACCTCGGTGTCAATGGTGGAAAAGTGAGACCGAGGGCATCACTTCATATTTTTTTCTATAAAATAAAATTTGTTTGTCAATTATTAGTGCCAATAGAAGAGACTTGCATTTGTGAGAAGTAACTGTGGACTGATGGGTACGTTACAGGTTGCCTGCGGAGGATGTCACATGATAGTGACAGCGCACAAACGACTCCAGAATGGGGACGTGGACAGTGAAGAGGACGTGTCAGAATCATCCCCAATCCTTGGCCAGACTTTGAAGACAATCAACCCCAATGACAGTGTGTCGGCCAGGGACAGGCGGCGACAGACCATGGTGAGTCAACTTCAACCTCATTCTCATAGGCAGATCGAAACATGCGCTTTTAACCCTCTCCCTGAGAGCAAAAGCACTGCACATTAGGGCATGCACGGTTGCCTTCAGCAGGGAGAGGGTTAAAGGTAACGGTCTGAGCTGGACTTACCTGTTATGTTGGGTTTCAGCCACTTCACGACACATTAAATCGCACTCTCCCCGATCTGGGGACCAACCACACACTGCCGACACTGAACGGACATAGCACGCTGCCTAGGCTGAAGAATAGTGAAAATATACTCCAGAAGGACTTGCTCAAGAAGGACTTGCTGCAGAAGGACAAGATAAAGAATGAAGGTTAGTCAGAGACACATTTTTGAAAAATCCATTAAAAAAAATACTAGGCCCTACTACCTAACAAGCTGGGTATTGTTTCACAACGCTCTCTTAGCCGCTATGAGACGATAGCACTCTCTTAGAAGTGTATTAGCTATCGGTAAAGAGAGTACCGGTAGCTAATACACTTCTAAGGGAGTGCTATGGTCTCTTATCGGATAAGAGAGCTTTGTGAAACGATACCCAAACTGTCTTTACTGCTCTACAGTTTGCTATCTACAGTTTGCTTTTTACCTTCAGGAAGTCTGTTGCTGTAAACAAAAACTTTATTTTGTAATCCATAAATCTGTTCATAGGTATAGATAACACAGATTTTATATTGATAATCATTACTAAATATTTCCATCGATAATAATCACAATTATCGATATAGTTAGGCAGCCCTATTCTTGCATATAGGACTTAAACCCACGGTCACAAAATCACTCGTATAGAATTCATCCATGTATGCTACTGACTGCGCTAACAAGACTAATAATAAATCATTTCAAGTGTTTTACAAACTTAAGTTGTACAAACCAAGTGTGGTATTTTTAATGACAGATAATAAGGAAAAGAAAGAAATACAACATGCTGATATTGAAGATGCTAGTGAAGACACTACTGAAGAGAAGGTACAGTATATGTTATATACCGGTATGATATGTGTTCAAAATTGAATGGAAAACACAACCGAGTTTAATGATTTTATGCACAAGCTTAAATAAATAAATTTCACATTTTCACCAATAATACTTTATTCGTTTTGACATATTAGCATTATCGCCTGTACCCATTCAAGATGATACTTATTATTTCTGATATTGAACATCTAATAATTTCCTAATTTAGCTATTGTGTGTTAATGTGCTTATTACGTTTTCTGACAGAAGACAACCACACCCAGGCCACTACCCAGGGGCTCTCCTGTTCCAAAGGTTCCACAGCCCAAGGTAGAATGCAGCATTTGTTTTATATTTTCAGCAAGAATGATTTAATTACAAGAGTATTGGTTGAATGCATGGTTTGAATTATGTATTTTAATTTTCTGCAAATATTTGACCGGACAGGTTGGTATGCATGGCTTGGTTCACTCTCAGTATGACTACTGGTAAAGATAAAACTGAGTAAACACACCTCTATCAAAATGAACTGCTCCATTTATCCATAGACTACTGTAAATCACGAAATTAATGTGTCACTAATTTAATGCGACCTCTAGATTTTAGAAGTAAATGCGACACCAATAAAATGCGAATGGTGTCCATTCATGTTTGTTCATCAGTCTTACCTTTAATGCGCAACAATTAAATGCGACAATATGGTGGTCGCATTTTTCGCATTAATATTCTGCTCGCATTAATTTCATGATTTACAGTAACAAATGCATGTTACCTGTAATGTTTGTTAATACATTCTTATTAAGGTGGACTCACACAGGTCGATCGGTCGTGTCAAATCACACCGTGTGAGCACAGCGTTTGAGCCCATAGTGTTTGGTAGCAAATAGTAGGAAAACCCAAAGCATGCAGGGAATGGACTGGACGCATGCGTAAACCGATTTCCTGCTATTTTGCTACTAAATAGTTCAGCCAGCCACTACATTTAGAAAAGTAGCGTATGTCCTGAACGCACCCCAGTTCTACTTGTACGACCTCTGTAAATAGACTCATCATACGACCGATCGTCCCGTGTGAGCGAGCTTTTAGTCCAGTAGCCAGACGCCAAACCTGGTTTTGGTGTCCAGACAATATTTTTTATTGGTGTTTTAACAACATGCCTCGAATGAGAATCCAAGTGGCCTCATTGGGCAATGTTTTCAAAATGGCCACCATCAAATGTTCTCAATGATACCACAGTGGTATCACTAAAATTCTCAATATAGACATGTTGAAGATGTCAAAACACAAATAAAACATTAGTACGCTAAAACCAGGTTAGCCAAAGTATAGCATTTGGCTGCCAGACTATGTTGGTTTATGCATGATATTGTGCTTCCATCAGCTAGTACTAAGTAATGTAGCTGTCACAGGATTCAGAATCTAAGGAAAAAGAAGTGGCATCGTTGCGAGATGAGAATCAAGAAAGTGTTAGTGACGAGAGTAGCGATGATGAGGACGAGAAAGTGGTAAAGATAACGCAAATTCCATCCAAAAATCAGTTGGAAGTAGCGGACGGAGACTCGAGCAACGAAGAAAATAAACCACCTCAAGTATGTTTGCCACTTCATCTCTGCATCATTTATAGTTTGGCACGAAATGCATTGACACCCCTATTTCGTAGATTATCTTGGTAAATACATCATGGATTGACAAACTGACAAAAATTCAATTTCTTATGGACTCTAAATATAGATTTTATTATTATCTTCTCAGAAATATATAAAAATACTGCTGATTTTAGTTCCTTGTATTATATTTTTTAATTTGAAATTTACAAATTTAAGACACATCCGAATTCGACCATGACTTATCGCTCTTGTAACCTGTGTACCGCGCGCCAGTATTCTTTTATTGCTACCCAATCGAAAATCCACTTATTTCGCTGGTTAGGACACATACATGAAAAAGTAGTGTAGTGTAGTAATACAATAGTAACCCTGAATGTACCCCTTACACAATCAGGAACTTGAATCTGATTCCATTATACTCCCTAGATACCGTAGAAGACCAACGCGCGGTACACGGACGACAAGAACGATAAGCGATGGCTTGTTTTGGTGCATGTTCTGTTTTGAATTTTGAATTATTTTTTGTTACCATTTTATATTCAATGTCCATACATCAACTGATGCAAAACACTCATTTATTTCCAATTTGAGCGGATAGGCCTAAATAATTCTGTTTATACCAATTCCCAAATATTTTGAGCAAGTATTATTTGATGCAGAGGGGTGATGTCCGAAAGAAGGAACAGGCTAAAAGGCTCAATTTCCAGCTCAATTTCCATGTGATGATGCTCTTCTTCACATACACGTGCACATTGAGCCTATTTGCCTGTTCCTTCTGGGCTGTGTGTGTGTTCTTCATTTCTAGTGTGACAAATTGTATAGTATTGCTGTAGTCGCTCTCTTTCAGTGCTGTGTTTGTTGCTGCTTCTTTGAATATTACTTAATTTTATGACAGGAGGCGACCCTTTTACTGAATTATTTTGGTATCTGCTTTATCATCGTGGTTGGGTGGAGTTTCTGTATATCGATATTATATGGACTGGTCATTTGTGAATGCTTTGTATGTCCCTGTGTGCATGGTGAGCGTTGCATCCAGGAAGTTTACTGATTTTATGTTGGTCTGTATTGTTATTTTGAAGCCTAAGGTACCAAAGATCTCGTTGAATTTCTTCCTCATTCGGTCTGCTTCTGGGCAGGAGTGATGTTCAAGCACAGCTAGACCGTCGTCTTTGTAGAACCTGATGTGTCAGTATTTTGCCGGAGTGTGTAAAGGTTTAGTAGACCTACCTGTTCACATACTTCTATACCATTGTTGCGTCAAAGGCATTTAACATTTTTAATTTTACCCATGGTTTTCTTTATGTCTTATCTATTTACCAATGTGCTACATCTATGCTTGCATTTTGCTCTTTTTGCATTCGTTTTCTTGCTTGTTTTTGCGTCTTGCTTCCCACTATTTTTATTGTAGTCTCGCATCGTGGTCGTCGCTTATGGGTGAAATATACCTGCAGTGATTTAACATAAATACATCATATCAATATGTTTTATGTTGTGCTGTAGTCAGCTCCAAAGCCAGCTCTAAGGAAGAAAGCCGAGCACTCGGAGCACTCGGAGCACTCGGAAGAGGAAGAGGACAGTGAAAGGGAAGGAAAAAAGGTTAAGAAACCCACAGGTTAGTGATCATGTTACTGATGTTACTAATGCAATAATTCAAAGGTTTGTCATTTCCATTGGGAATAATAATGTGCACATATAATGTGTTAATATTTATGAGAATGGCAAGCAGGTCAAGCGTTCTGTGAAGCAAACGGCTTCAGTCATAGATACATTCAACATTTTCAGATAAAAGGGAAGAAACTAAGAAGAAGAAAAAGAAAGATACAGATGTAAAAGAGGATGAAGAAGATCATACTGACGAGGTAATTTTGTTAACCTGTTACATGGCCCCAATTCCTCGCAAATGGATGAAAGATTCCCGCAGCAATGTTAAACTTCATACTCACTCACTCACTCACATGGCCCCAAGATTACGAAACCTTTCTGAGTACGATTCCATGCTCAACTTTTGTTCATAAAACGTCATGTAAATTCGGAGTCTGAGCATGAAATCGTACTCAGAAAGTTTCGTAATCTCAGGGCCTTCATTTGCAATGTTAAACTACTTTAAAGCAACTCTCTCATGAACAATATAAAAACATGAGTACAAAGGCTAGACCGCTTGATGCACGTTGCATGCAAATACATTTTCCCTTGGATTCAAGAGAAATACGACTTTAAAATATTCAAGGAATGGTGAATTCAAATACTGACCAGCTAATGTCTAATGTATAAACATGTATTGTTCTAACATTGTGTTATGGGATGAATCCAGGTATATCGAAGATGAACACAACAAACATGTAAAAAAGTGAATATGTTGATGACATATTTGGCTTGTGCAATATTAAAATGTTATCATCATTGGCAGGCAAAAGTCAAACCTAAGGGCAAGAAGGGCAAAAAAAAGTCTATTAAGGAGAAGAAAAATAAGAAGATAGAGAATGGAGACAAAGAAAAGAGTCTTGAACATGAAGGTGAAGAAGGAGAAAAAGAAGGAGATATGGAAAAGAGTGATGAAAAGGAAGATAAGGATGATAAAGAAAAGAAAGATGTTCCACCACCCAAAAAAAAGGTAGGTGATGAATAAGGAAGATATTTTTTCGTATTAAAATTTACAGAATTATTATATCACAAAATTGTGGGATCAGAATTAAATTTATCATGTTACTTTTGAATTATGCTACTGGTATGGTTAGCTACAAGTGAGTATGTATACCGGTAGTACAACTGACCAATAGATGAAGTGATATTTGAATTATTTATTTTCAGTCTCGTTTCTGCACAATATTGTGATCCCGACTTCCAGTGAAAGATGACACGATCTCCTCTCCTGTCCCGCCATCACTAGTGGCTTCCACACAGACGTCTAGGAGTACGAAAGATGGGGGGACGACTAAAACACCCCCAACTGCCAAAATGTCCAAAAATAATACGGCTAAAACGTCCAAAATTGGCTGATGGTGATTCGAATAATCTATCCGACAAATCACTCTTGCCAATCAAGTCTTATTTGTGTACTCACACTAGTGAGGGGCAAGTCAGTGTATGAATGGATGGTTTACGCCCACTTTCCTGACCAAAGGTGTGAATATACAATATATATAAAAGCTGTCATGGCAATGTGACTGCCTTAACTTTATTGGATTCATCTTACCAATTAAGGGATAATGCCACACATGCGTGACACGATCAGGTTGACGAAACGCTTTCACCAGGGATAAAAAATGAACTTCAATATAATAATGTTTTATTTTATTGTATGTTAGCTAAGTTATCAACGATGAAAGATTCCACATTTTATAGACTTACCGGTACCTCATTTCTGAAAAAGATTACATCATCTTAAATGATATAGAATACTTTATTCAGAGGGACGACGTTCGAAAGAAGGAACAGGCAAATAGGCTGAATGTGCACGTGCG
>JAVCKZ010093400.1:0-11557 GCA_034780755.1 Lepetodrilus elevatus | reverse complement strand
ATTCTATTTATGCTAGACCTAACCGATTATGCAACCGATGATTGATCGGTTGAGTCCATCCGATAGTAACCGATAATGGATTATGAAATCTCAACCAATTCCCATCACTAGTGGAAACCGGCAAAATTGTTTGTCTATTTCCCTAATTTTGCCGTCTACTTTTAATCGTGCAGATACAACTTTGTAGATGAAAGTATGATGTATGTAGCCTTTTTGCCTCTTGCTTTTGCTACTCTGCCACCTACTTCTGATTCTACTGAAACCACTACCGGTACTAGTATGCCTGTAGGATATACCGGAGATTAGGGCAGTACCTGTGCCTAATCCAGCAGGGAGAGGGTTAAAGCATAAGGTCAAAAACACAATTATAAAATCACAGATGACTGAACGATTTTATTGTCACAATAATCTTTATCTGAAACTGTTTACTTACATTTGATTTATCTAAGTGTTATTTTAAACCAGCTTCATATTCATGATAGTTACCTATAGTTATTTTCATCATTCAATTTTTAATTAATTATATCCATAATAATAATAATAATAAGCTAACTTTTCCGTTAAAATGGACCATAGATTTGGTTTAAATGTAAATTTACATTCCCAACTTTACAAATAATACCAGCTTATGATTAAAAAATTAATATTGGTAGATTTCCCCATTTATGGTATTCAATTTATTATTATTTTATCTTAATAAATTGTACGGGTTGTTTTAGCTCCAATGCCCGTTTCCATGGGAATTATTGTAATGCTCACAATTAGAGCAAGAAAAACAATTAATTTGCCAAGATATCTCATGATTGATCACTTCAATTATTCATCAAGAATAGATTTATCTGAAACAAATCAGTTTTTTCGTCAGTGGGTATTGCTAATGCGAGGTTTTCCTGTAACAAATGACATTGTGTACTTGGTATTTATAAAGGTTGGTCAATTGGAATATTTTGCTAAAACGAGAAGTATGTCGACAGACCGTTAATGAGTGGACAAGTTTAGATAGCTGGTAGTCATGCATGTTGTCATTAGCAACAGACTCTACCTGCTTTAGCAACACAAACTTGTTTCCCTGTATTGTGAGAGAGAATGTATAGTTCAGTACAGTACTTGCTAAATGCAATACGCCTGCTCAGGGTTACGATTACACACAGAATACATGTGAGCATGTCAAAGGTGAAAACACATTCAGACTTGAACATTTTCCGGGGATCCATGGATTTCCAGGAATTCAGTTTCAATGGGATCATTACTGTGAACATATGAATATGCAACTGTGAGGGAGGTAGGGGGAGGTGGGGTGCTTTTCAAATCGTCTGGCCTACTAATATGTGGTGTATTTCCAAATACAAATTATTTTCTGCCAAAAACTTATCTTGGCGTTCTCATGTCTGAAACATGATTTTTGTATAATGCTTTTAAAACGTTTCTCACAATCACCACCAAACTACTTTACAGCAGTGTAAAAAAACTCCCACAATTTCACGGCCAGACATAAGAATTGTTAATTCTGAGAAGTTGCCCGTCCTCACATGTTTGCCAGTGATCCATTATTTACGTACATCTTTAAAAAAAAACAACAGAACAACACAACGCGTGGGCGCTTAACCTTCTCACTGCTCAATAAAATCAAAGTGTTCTATTTCTGCATGTGATCTGGCAAGTTAACTCGCCTTCAGCAGGGAGAGGGTTAAAACTTTATCAGTCCCTGTTGAAAGTAACCTGTCACAGGTGAGCAGACAGGCTCTATTTCGAACACTTGTGTATTATAGTTATACTCTAGCAATTTCATGGCCACACATAAGAACTGGTAATTCTAAGAAGTTACCCTTCATCACAAATGTCGGTCGGTGATCAATTAAGTGCATCTAATGAAAAACAAAATAAAAGAACAACACGACATGTGGGCGTGCATGGCTAAAACTTTACCAGTCCTCACTGAAAATAACCCGTCGTGGACGTGGATTTCAAACACTGCTTTTCAGTGGTTGTAACAAACACATAATTACAAAATAGATGATAAACACACATTATTAACACTACAGTGATTCAGACAGTTGTTGTTCATGTGCTTTGACATGTGTGCAATCGTATTCTGCGCGTATTCGAAACTCCGAGCTGGCATATATACATTCACCATTATGTAGACAGCCACAGGGAAAATAGCGAAAGCGTGATAATGGTAAAAGGAAAGCTGTAATTGCAATTGTCACTCACTGCACTCGTTTTCATTGTTTTTGTAACTGATGGTTAAATATCCAGACAATAGGTTTTCCAGTTGGCTATTTTCTTCACCATTACCTTTCAATCATTTGATTTTCACGCACTCCGTACCAAATTGATTTTTCTCACCTGAAATTGGCTTCATCTCGACTAACATTGGCTCATATTGATCTTGTGGGAGATTGGTTTGTGAGAACAAAAAGAAATATAGACCTCAATTTTAGAAGAACTCTTATAATACTATGGGCTAATATTCTGCTATTTGATTTCTTTTTGTCATATATTATTTATTAGCCTATTTTCGAGGTATGCTAATAAGAGAAACAGAGAACAGAGAGAGAGAGGGAGGGGGGCGTGGGTATTTAAATGTTCATTTATTACTATATTTATTTACTCTCCATGCTGGAGGCAACCAGAGATGCCCTAAAGAGCAGTGTCTGTGCTTAATTCAGCAGGGAGAGGGTTAACACATTCATAAAACTGATTGTATCCGAGTTTTTTTTGCAAACTAGTTTGGGGCAACATCTTTTGAATAAACCAGGAAAAACGCTTGAATTAAATGCATATATTATGCTGATGCACCTTTTCACCAGCTGTTAACATGCCAAGCATGCAGATATAGATGTAATATGTACCACAATATATTGAGAGAATGCTTCTGTGTTACTTATCGTCGCAAATGGTTGAAAGATTCCTGCAGCAACGTTAAACTCCATATTCACTCAATCCCTGTGTTACTCAGGGTTCGACAGTAAGGATTGTCTGCCTGCCCGGGACAGGTATTATCCACAGGCGGACAAGTGAAATAGCCCAGATTAACAAGCCCATTTCACAATAGTTACATGTCCAACAGGACACAGGGACAGATGCCTCAAAAAGTTAATGTAGAGCACTTTTACTATCACAAAATGTTGCCTGTATTTAGACATAGTTATGTATTTTGATGCATTCTTGTTGCTATGGTTACAGGAGAAAGTGCCTTGCATATAGCCATCGTCCTGGGGGATCTGGAGGGAGTGAAACTCCTCGTTGAAAATGGTGCTATTGTCAACCAGAGAGCCACAGGAAGGTTTTTCTTGCCAGACGACCAGAAAAAGCAAAGATCAAAAGAAACTAATTATCAAGGTGACAATGTGATTTATGTCAATGTTTCTGATGATTTTTTTTGTGTGCAGAACTTCTGTCAAATAGTGATACTTGTTTATATATTCATATATTCGCCATCATGTTCACTATATATGTTATCATCTGAAAGTTTCACACAATAACAATAACAGCTTTTCTTTACATTCTTTTAGAATATACACCCAATATTATTTCACCAAGTAATATGAACACAATAATTTTAATTAGTTTAGGTTGTTAACAGATTTAAATACTAGAAATGTTGATGTCCAAATTTGTATTTTATTTCATTCTTTCTATTTATTTCACATATTGCTACAATTTAGTTTAATTGATGTGGTCGATTTTTATTATTTATAAATTGTATTTCGATTGTATAAATTCTGCAGGTGATGCCTATTTTGGTGAATATCCACTTGCCTTTGCTGCAAGTTTTGGACATATGGAGATCTATGACTACCTCATTGAGAACAAGGCGAACCCAAATCTGACAGATTCTTTCGGCAATACCGTCCTTCATATGGCTGTCATTGCCAACCAGCCGGTAGGAATTGCCTCCCTTTGTTTTATATATTTCTGCATTCACATTCTACGAATTTCCCAGCTTCCACTGGGAGACACGATGTGCGAAGCTTGGTCAACTTCCAAGAAGCTTGAGGAATTTGCTGGAGAATTAATAGTTTGTTTTAGGGTAGTTCCAGTCAAAGTAAACTATACGTGATACCCTAAGATGTCAGTTTAGAAAACTTGAATAATTATCTCCTGTTTGTTGTTGAGTCAAGATTTTATTTAAAGGCAGTTGTTTGTACATCATCGAAACGTGTCAGCACTGAATTTTGACCAGTATGTATGTGGATTATTACAGAAAATGTACCGTTATGCAATGTGTCACTTAGCACTGAATCTTGTACATCTACTATTTCAGAAAATGTACCGCTATGCGGTGTGTCACAACAACTGCCCAGCCGGCACTCACATTGAGAACAAGTACGGTCTGACGCCACTGACTCTCGCCAGCAAACTCGGGCGACATACAATCTTCAAGGACATGCTGGAGCTTGACAGTTTGGTGAGAACTGCACTGTTAACCTTCTCCTTGCTGGATTAAGCAAAAACACTACTCATTAGGGCATCTCCGGTTGCCTTCAGCAGGGAGAGGGATAAAGATATATTATAGACCTTGGAGCCACTATTAACCATCTCCCTGCTGGATTAGGCACAGGCACTCCTTTTGATGGCATCTCCAGTTGCCTCCAGCATGGAGAGAATTAAAGGCACACAAACAGAGTTTGTTGACATATTTCATGGTCAAGCGTAGTTTACCTGAAAGTATTTTCATTTGATTTATCTGCATAAGTATATTCAGCAAGAAGCTACTTTTTTCTGCATATCGCAATGTTTTTCAATAGTTTCCAAATGTTCGTGTTTTTTTTTATCGAGATGTAAAAAGAAAACCATAAATAACATAACATTTGAAAGTATTGAAAATCAGTGGGGTATACAGCTTGTTGCCCAATATACTTGTGTAGACAAATCAAATGTACATACTTTCAGGTAAGTTAAATATGTCACTAAAACCTGATTGTATTCCTTTTAAAGTTTGTGATACCGGTAGATGCTTTTAGGAAAGTGAATTAACTTGAAAAAACACTATCATTTGGAAAATGTCATTATGATAGATGCATTATAATAATCGGTTGGTATATTTTTCAGGAACTGTGGCGCTACAGCAATATCCTGTGTTCAGCCTATCCTCTCACCGCCCTGGATTCCATCAGTCCCACGGGAGAAACCAGTTAGTGAACATGGCTTGGGCTACGATATTATGCTATATTGTCATATAATAAGTCTGGGCCAGATATGAAAATCAATTAATTAATATCTGTCACCAATGCTATCTTCGTCGCAAATGGGTGAAAGATTCCCGCATCGATGTTAAACTCCATATTCACTCACCAATGCTATCTCTTTATAAATATGGGTTTTCAACCAGGTCTTGTACAAATTATTATTATTATTATTATTATTATTATTGCTTCAGACTGGAACTCTGCACATCATCGTGAACGGGGAGACAAATTATTATTATTATTTTAATAATATTTTATTATTATTATTATTATTATTATTATTATTATTGTTATTATTCAGACTGGAACTCTGCGCTGATGATCATCGTGAATGGGGAGACAGATGAGCACCTAGACATGCTGGAGGGCGGAGTTATCAGACAACTGCTGGACGAGAAGTGGAAGACGTTTGCTCGGGTGAGAACTTACTGCCAACCTGCTGTGGGATGTATACAGTCATTTCCTGTGTTAAAACAGACACATGTTGAGGTTATGCAGGCTATCTGCATCTGTGGTTTACACATGTAAAATGAAATTATTATTTTTTTAAACTAGTGATGAGAATTCTAATTGAACCACATCTTTGATGCCTATCTTATTAAATGTATCTTATTTCACAAAATACAAATAAAATATGTTTTACCATGAAATATGTCAACAAACTGATTATATGCCTTAATGTCACACAGTTTCATCATGTGTGGCATCAATGTTTGCGAAAGTTACATTTCTGATGCAATATTGATTGGATGTGTTATCTGTAGAGTGGCAATGCAGTTATCATCCTTGGTCTGTCAGCACCAGCCGGAGCTCGCAGGATTACTGCAATATTCAGCACTATGGATGTTTTCTCCTGCCATGAATTGACAAGTCGTGATATAAGTGAAAGAATCTTGAAAGTGACTCTAAACCCCAATTTTAAAAATAAATTAAAAATTAAAATTAGAAACATGAAATACGTCAAAAAAACATATTGTGTGTTTTTAATGTCACACTGTATTTAAACCCACACAATATATGAAGTTTGATCACGTGTTGTTGCCTGTCATTGTTCCCTAGGGTCGGTTCCTGCTTCGACTGGTGATAACTATCTGTCATCTGGCCCTGATCAGTGTGGCCACCTACACCCGTCCTGAGGGGGGTCAGCTGCTAGGATACAGGGGACCGATAGATACTGTGTGTACATCACTCTACCATCACTTGCTTCATTTTTTTATATTTGTATCGCGATTAAAAAAAAAACACCACGAAAATATGAACAAATATATGAAAATATTGAAAACCAGTGGGACATGTAGAAAATGTTGCTTGTTTCCATAATAATACTTGTGTAGACAAATCAAATGTATGGAGATGCCATTAAGAACTTGTGTTGAGGCTAATCCAGCTGAAATATGTAAATTGATAGTTGTTTCAGAGACTGAACACATGATATTTTATTTTCGTGTTTAGTTCCGGTACATTGCGGAAGTGTTCGTGTGTCTAGATATGATGTTCTGTTTTCGTGTTTAGTTCCGGTACATTGCGGAAGTGTTCGTGTGTATGGGCTGTTTCCTTGCTATCATGGTGGACGGCATCGCCATTGGCTCCCAGGGCATCAGAGCATTCTTGAGGAACTGTGTATGTATGACGTATAATACAGCTCAATTTAATGTGTATTTAGTAGATGGTGGCAATTTTAAAGATGGCTGCCACAGAACAAATCTGGGATGCTGAACATAATGTGTACCAAATTTTGTGCTTTTATCAGAAAATGCTTAATTCATCACTTAACCCTCTCCCTGTTGAATTAAGCACAAGCACAGCTCTTTAGGGCATTTCTGGTTGCCTTCAACAGGGAGAGAGTTAATCCACTGGACTATATGACTTCCCGATTTTAGACTTAAATGCGACAAATTAAATGGGTCTCACTATTCCTGCCTATTAATTTATTTTCTGACTTACCTAGAATTATTTTCATTCATTATAAACCTATAAACTGACTGACATGAACATGTAATTGAATACGCCAGGTCAGAAGTTTCATATACACACAGAATATGCATGCACATGTTAAAGGTGAAAGCATAATATATAGTATGGTAGAATGCTATTACCTGGTAGTAGCAAACATGTAATTATTAGTTCTACAGTGCCTCCGACAATTGTTATTTTTGTGCTTTCACATTTGACACATGCATGCATATTCGGAACTACGAGCTGGCTTATAGGTAAATTACATTTTTATGACCATGACAAATAATTGCGTCAAATGTGTTTATAAAAATAAAATAATTTAATTTTAAATTTTGTTTTTTTAATGTCTTTTCAATACAGATGCATGCTCCAGCACAGTCGATCAACATGATATCTTCATTCCTCATCCTGATGTGTATTCCATTCCGCTTTCTGTACCTGAACACGGTGGAAGATATCCTGCTCATCATCGCCATTCCTGGATCCTGGTTCTTCCTGCTATTCTTTGCCAGGTAATCTTCATACAATAGACTTTTACCAGGATTTGGGGGAATTGGAATCTAGTCAAAAGAATATTCACCTTATAAAAACCTGTATGCCCCAGGAAATCATGTTGGAAATGTTGCATATGTTTATTGCCACATGAGCAAGCAGTATGAATAGATTTGGCGCATTAATAGTATGAATTATTGTTATTATTATATAATTAATTTATTCAGAATCGTAATAATCTACGCTATAAGACAGCAGAGTTGCTAATATTTTATGCCAAATGTCTTTCTAGTGTAAATATGATTTGATTGGTTGAGAGGTGTCCCATAAAAAGTCGTACCCCCCATTTTGGCCGTAGGCTGGTAGGTTAAAGTTGTGACTTCATAAATGACTGTGACGTCATGGCAGGCCGCCCTCAACTCGTACGTTAGAAAGACAATTCTGGGTGAATAATCGTAAGTTCATTTCTTAAAAGTTTAGATTTTGGATAAATTTATTACCAGCGTGATTTCCAGGGTGTATGTGTTTTTAACCAGTTGACATTCACGCATACCCCTCGACCTTCAGTGACAAGCAGGCCAGTTCACAAGATGGCTGATGTTGCAAATCCTGGAAATATGTGGCAAGTGTGGGCAATAGAAGCTCTAAGCTGCTGTGGTATGGTAGACACTAAATATTTTATATTTTTTTTATTGATTTGGCTAGAAGATAGACCACGCATTATCTACAGGTGGTTTATCTAAATCTGTATGTTCTCATAATGCGCAATGCATGTCATGTCAAATTTTCATTGAAAAACCCCAAGAGTTATGTCCCATTTTTAAATTTCAGGGGTTCGACGGCGCTAGGCCCTAGTGTTGTTATGATGCATAACATGGTTGTTAATGACATCCGGAAGTTTGTCATTATATATGCTATTTTCATGGCAGCTTTTTCAATAGGTAACCTTTGGAATTGAACATATTTTGAATTGAACACATAGACCTAATATTGCACGTTTTTATAACAAATTTCACTTGTTGGTTTTGTTGTTACAATTATTACTAATTCACTTATTCCGATTAATCTTCACGTTTTCATAATATTCCAACAAAACGTTATCAATGTTATGAGTTGGTTTCACGTTGTATTATTTAATGGGTTTTTTACAAACTTGTTAATAGCCATGATATCTGTGCAACTACAGTCTGAACGAATCCCTGAGTTGTGTTTATCAAATATAGGACTCGAGGACTCGGAAGGGAAATAACTTTATGTAGGTTGTTCAAAATTAAAATTCAAACATCCAAGTCCAGAGCGGAACGTGAACTTAAAATATTAGGGGTTTAACGATGCATCGAACTGTCGATGCATCGCGATAGTGAGTGGCCCGATAGCAATACATCGATGGTAATTTGAACTATCGATTATTTCCATCGATAGTACCACCAACTATCGATAGTTTTGATAGTGTACTATTTTTAAACACTTAAGACCAAATTAGTTTTAAATACTCAAGCAGAGTGGGTATTTCATGAATTTCACAAAGTTTAATTAAAATAGGCTTCAGAGAAATGTTTGTTTAACAAGATTTTGATTTTAGGATTAAATCAAATGATAACAACGCACTATTGTCTTTCATTTTGTTCACTAAATATCAGACACTATATTACAAATAATTAGCCATCTTCAAAAGACTTATTTTTAAAAACAAACTATCGCAATAGTATCACAACTATTGCAATACTATCGCAATAGTGTTTTCAACTATCGCAATACTAGTGCAATAGTAGAATTGGCCTCGATAGTCACCCCTAGTATTTATGTACATTGAATATTAACAAGTTTTAGCATTTCAGAAAAAGAGTTACCTTGAAGAATTAATTTAGAGATATTTAAAAATCCAAAAGTAAACAAAATACAGTACTATTTAATTTAATTTCAGGTCTCTTCCTTTCTCCACCTTTGTACAACGTGCTGCAGAGAACGAACATTCAGAGTTTTTCTTGTCCAAGGTAGGCAACGAGCTCTACGTGTAATGAACAGTACCAGGGAGTCCTACTAAAATGGTAATAGTTTCAAGCATGATCAGTGTTTGCACTCTTAAAGTGTCAGTATCTCGCAAATGGGTGAGCGATTCCCACAGCGATGTTAAACTCCATAATCATAATCACTCATTGATTAAATTAATATTGTCAGTACAGGTAGTGACAATAATTATAATTATGGGATTGACCTTCATAGAAATATATTAATTAATAAATGTAGCTGCACACACGTACATAAGACTAATTATGTTAATAATTATTGTTTTGTGGTTTTCATGAATGGATCCAGAGGAAGATGACATAGAGTTTACTATCTCCCAACTCTACCTCCTTTGTACTTCACAATATTGTATCTGTCCCTGCCTTTCTCAAATTCTAGTTCCATGTTCATAATACTTTATTAAACCCGGTACATACATGCCACATATGTCACATGGATATACTGTAGTCGTTGGCCAGGTTTGGGTTACCATGTCGGTGAACAAGATGATTCCCCCCACTCTATTCCCCACTCCTCAGGACGAGCGCTACTACCTGCGAGCTCTAGGGAGCGATCCTAGGAAGGACATAGCAGATATTCGTCAGCAGTTCCCCGAGCTCGCTGGCGACATTACCCTGCCCCCGTTCTACGTACCGGCACAGTTCTACTCCAGCGTCTTTAGAATAGCGTCAGCGCACATCCAGCTGTGGACGCACTATGATGTACGTAGTCAATCTAGTTAGTCGGCCAATGTCATTAAGACACCATTGTGTAGCGCTTAATCAAGCAACGTCATAATCTGAAGATAAATACTGATACGACCACACAAATGTTAACTAAAAATAACATTTATGGGTATGTTGTTGCACAAGTGTTTTGTATTTTTTTCAATCTGTTTAATATCTGATTTTCTGACACAGTTGTAAATTTAAAGTCATTGTTATATCATGAGGATGTTAATTGTTGCATAATTGTTTTGTGTTTTTCATTATGCGTGTCTTGATTATTTTATACAATGCATTCTTTAGGTGATGGATAACATGCTGATTCAAGTAACTGGTCGAAAACGAGTTGTGCTTTTCAGTCCTAGAGAGGTGGACAATTTGTACTTAAATGGTAAATTAAGTTGTGCAACATCTATTATGATTTTTATGCAGAGTATTTGATAGAGTGTAAAGCAATTAAATAGTTTACTCAACAATCATAATGAATTCCCTTAATTTCAACTTTATCGTAAGCAACAGGTGAAAGTGATATCTTTTGTAGAGTTGACTTCATTCAGTTAATATATTGTTTTTCTTTTAATGAGCTATCAACTACTACTAGTGTTCACCATATTCTATGCTTGCACATTAGGGTATCAAAATAACCATTATTAAAAAAATATGTATAATAATATTATATTATTATATATTTTTTTTTAAATAATAATAATAATTAATCTTATTCTTAATCATTGAAATAGAAAATAAAAAGAAATAAAGAAATAAATTACACTGAAGCTAAGATTTGAACTCAAATTTCTATTAATACTAATTATGTTTGCATGAATGTCACTATATCCCAGGTGACAAATCTGAAGTTGTGGATATCGACAACCCTGACCTGCAGAAATATCCCAAGTTTGCCAGCGCTGAGAGACATGAAGGTGTCCTGGAGCCGGGGGACATCCTCTTTATTCCCGGTACTACACCTGTCTTCTTGTTTGTTGGCATTAGGATCTATAGACACTGTCAAGATTATCTCACTCATGTCACAGCTTGTCCCGTTTACGAGGCAGTCTGCAGCAGCTGTAGCAGTAAGTGTTGCAGGAGACCTGGGAGTACTGTCTCAGGGGCGGATCCAGACTTTCAGGTTAGGGGGGGCTCAAAGTGTATTTTAGAAGGGGCTCATAATTTCACCATAAT
>JAVCKZ010093389.1:0-11558 GCA_034780755.1 Lepetodrilus elevatus | reverse complement strand
TACAGCAGAACAATAAATTTGGTATCAAAAGAAAGCTCAAAAACTGTAGATTATTTTAACCATAATATCTAAAAAATTTCAATTTGCTAGTTAAGACTCAGTTTGTGGTGATGGGTCACATATGTGGATATCAATGCATTAGATGCGGGTTCCCTCTCCCACGACAATAATTAGTTTTACCAGGCTTGTCATTAGTACTCTCTTGATGAAAAACCAGTTTCAGTGTTGTCAGGTAATATATCAGAGAATGTAAAACATGTTTTGCTTTGTTTCCTATCAAGATAGTGAAACATTTTCACACTGAATATGGGAATTGAAAACAACATAAACACTTATAATGAGTTTTGTATTAACTTGGTTAGCTCAGGGTGACATAATGTCACTAATACATCTCGAGTAGACATTAGCAGCTGGTTAATTGTTTCTCGAATTTCATAACTTTTGGCTCGCTTTCGTTTATTAACTACAAGGTTATGGCAATAACACTGACTGGAGGGCTATGACGTTCAGTTTACAGTCCGTTTCATTGAAATACGTTCCTTTGAAGGCTGGCCTGCTAGGAACAAAAGTGCCAGCAAGGGTGTTTGTAGAAGGGATTAGAAACAGTACTTGACCTGCCAAGAAATTCTGGAAATTACCGAATTGAAATGTGTCCTGCCCAAGGCAATGCATTATGAGTACAATCCAATGTTTTGGAATGAATCAGATTTCTATGAATTATCCCGTATTTACTACTTTGCAACTGGCATGGGTTTAGTGGTAATCTTGTTGAAGACTAGTAGTTTGTTTACAAATGTAACTTGTAAACTTGCTCGAACATAACTTGTGAATTTGCTCGAACCATTTGGCATGTACTTCAGAAATCTTTGATTTTATTAATACTGAAAAGAACCAGAAATGCCTGCTAGACAAACAATTGTATTAAACTTTCAGGTATTAGATCAATGGCACCAATTTCCATGTAATTAACTTATATATCTACACGAGAGCATCACACATGTATTAAATTATATTTCATGATAATTATTTTATGTATTATCATAAAATTTAGAAAATTGAATTTAGATTCACGTCATTGCATGGATTTGAAAGCAAGTGATTTGGATTGCTCATAAGCGCTGATAGATAGGGCTGTCATGTTAGCTTCCATCGTTATACAGGTTTATGGACTATGTATTCTATCTTTATAAAGCTGTGATCATTTGATTTGTAGAATGTACACCAGCTAATGATGCAATGTCAACAAATTGGATATTTAATGTGGTAGCAAGGTTGTGTGTTTATTGCTAGTTTCCATGACGACTTCCACATCATGTCTCATTTTAGTTTTATAGTGTTGCATTTTCTTATATAACATTTAGATGACTGCATGAATGTAACCATTCAAAATGCATTATGTTGAATCAATTTGATTAAAAATGGACTCTAATCTACTTACAAGTCATCAATGATCATTCTATTTCTATCAGTCTTGGAATACCTTCAAGAAAATAATTTGATTGTAACTGACAGTAACTCATTTCTTGTCATGCGTAACCAAAGCTACAAATTAGGTTTGCATGGCAACACTCTCTGAAGGTTAAGGGAACAAGGCAGTCCTGAGTGTTAGGGCTACGAGGTAATGAAGACATGGTATGTGATTGCATGACCGTCAGATGTCTGAATTGAGCCCTCTCCATCAACACAGTGCAAGGAAATTAACTGTTAGGATTTGCAGATTGCGGGGGTTTCATTTTCAGTATTTATTGTACAGATGTATACTGGCTGGCATTAACTTTATAATGATGTTAGGAGTGTAAATGACCATTGAATTTCAATGGTGTCGAGTATTAAATAGAAAATTTGCAATCTGCACATTGAAAAACTCTATAATAATAATAATAACAATAATAATAATAATAATATAATAAACATATAAAATTAAAATAATGATAATAGTAATAATAATAATAATAATAATAATACAATACAAAATATATAAAATAATAATAATGATAATAGTAATAATAATAATAATAATAATAATAAAAAAAAAAATTATAATAATAATCTATGTGTATGATGCCTATATAATGGAATGGCAATGTTTTCTTCTAAAGGTAAACTGACCTAAGCTATTGCCCAGTGTTCTGTTTCCAGTATTGCCACGGAGAGTTTTTGATTCATGGTACCTAAAGAGTTAAGTACGGTGTAAAACCTATTACTTTGTATCATAAAGTGGGCATTGTGGCTGATCCAATGTGATAACAGCCCCACATAAACAGCCGTTCTTTGCCAGCAGGGAACGGAGGTGTTATTGTTCATTGTCCACAAACACTGCGTTATGTTCTATGTGTTTCTTGTGGAGATTATGTCTTTTTACAGACACAAGTAGATATCATTGAAATACCAGTTGTGTATGAGTAGTGTAGGCCTGTTCTAGGTCCGTGGTTATACAGATTGGCTTGAACGATATATATGTGTGAAAGCTTGTCATGTTCAGATATGACAGAGGTGATCAACTGACAGTGTGTTGTGTTCAGATAAAGGTGTCACTGTTTGTAAATATAGCTGTATGGAGGCTGGCTAGCTCCTACACTCAAGCTCATAATATAATATAATACCATGTATACTGTTAGAAGTAGTATGTACACATGAGTAAGTTATAACATACTGAAAATCCATTTGGTTAAATAGTATTATGTGAAATATGTCAATTTTTCAAATGCTGAAATTATTGTGATGGCATATCAAATTGAATTACATGACACATCGTATATGTAAACATATTTGGATACGTATTTGCAATCCTATCTTTACGGCACCTTCAGTTGACGCTGGTAGGGGGAGAGTTAATCAGAAGAATAATAAATCCATCGTGCCAAACAAGACAGACTGACAGTGAAATAAACATAATACTTTTTGGTATTGGCTTCTAATGTAAACAAAACCTTCTATCACGATGTGTGTGTAACCTTTATGGGAATCGAAAATAACCCGTTGTGATGTCTGATGCAATGATAACCTGATAACAGGCCTCCTGGCTACAACCATGTTTATGCTGACTCAGTACTGGTGATGTTGCTCTAGAAGAAGGTCACTACGATTTCACCAGCAGGTGTTATAGTAGTAGTAGTAGTAGTAGTAGGGTATTGATGACTGGGGATATAACCTAGGTAGTGATTCACAACCAAAGGCTGAGCAACCGACAAAACACAGGGTGTCTACTTCGGCCAGAGAATCATAATGCCTGTAGGGTATTTCAATGTTTTGATGTTCACTCAACTGGCAATCTTTGAACAGTCTGAGATTAACTTTGATCCAGAAAAGAGATCTGATAGTGATCTATTTATCTGATAGTGATCTATTATACCGTTATGAATGACAGTTGCTTAAGCAGTAAGTCTTAGCAGATACAGGTGACTTTGGATGAGTGATCAGCATGGGCATTCCTAGGCTTCTCTTACACAAAACAGGATTATTTCCCCAATTTTCTCACTGGTAATAAAGATTGGACATCTAATTTAGGGTAAATGCTATTTTCCAAAGACTTTAAGTAATCAAAATTCCTCCAACAGTTGTGGAGTGTGCTGTGACTGTCAATGTTGTGGGTTTTGGAAACAAGACCTTGATTTGTAGCGTGTTGTATTGTATACACCATTGCCTGTGAATGATCCTATAGCTATACTTGTCCACTAGCAAGAAGTGATTAGATAGACATATTGTGTTTGACTTATGTTCTATGGTCCAGTGTTAGGTGTCTTAGTAGTTGTAACTGAAGCTGTTCACTTGCTGGAGGTCATCACTTGTGGAATACACCTCAACCAAGATAGGGTGGTCTGCTCCAACCTATATATTGGCACTAGCGGTAGCCATCGATATAATACACCTCACCCAAGATAAGGTGGTCTCCTCAGTCATACCTTTTAGCACTAGTGGTAGCCACCCATATAATACACCTTCACCAAGATAAGGTGGTCTCCTCAGTCATACCTTTTAGCACTAGTGGTAGCCACTCATAGACTACACCTCAACCTAGATAGGGTGGTGCACACCGATTAGTGCTAGAGCCAATTTATGAATGGTAATACCAGGTGCCCATAATGAAAACATCACACATGTTGAGTAGTCATATTTACATAAAAATGTAAATTTAGCATGATTGTAAATAAACTAATGCCTAAATTAATGTTTATTTAATTTATTTTTAACAATTAACATTTTTTAATTTTGGCTTTCTCTGCCATTTCAAACATGCATTGTCATAATTTGTTTCTTCAATATTTGTTCTTCAGACCAATCATCATCGAGGTGCCTCACTTCGCCTCACTGCGAGGCAAGGAGCGCGAGGTGCTGATCATGCGGTCGGACAACGGCAAGAACTGGTACGAACACCCCATGGTGGCCACAGAGGAGGCGGTCAACGACGCGCTGGGTGGCAGTCTGGAAGGTGCTCTAGGGGTCACCCCCACCCCATCACAGTCTGGATCCGTGTCTAGCTTGTGGAGTGAGCATGTTCTGTGTACTCTTGCACCCCCTGTCCTAGCACTGTCGGGTTTCCGTGGGAGGGTAGCCGTAGGGGTAGAGGGTGTTTTTATATATTATTGGAATGGGAGTCTGTCGTCTATGGGTGAGATATTCCCGCTGCGATGTAAAGCAGTAATTCATTCAATAAAAAAAACTGTAATTGAGAAATTATCTGATTGAAATAGGATGTAAAATATCAATTGTTTGAATTGAATCAAGTTTGTTCAGAGGTATTGATATCATTAGAGCTCGATCACGTAAAACTGTATTTACCTGCTAGTTTATCATTTTTCCAAGCTTATGAGGTTAAGAGTATCAAAAGTGCTTTTGATCAGTTTTAAACTGGATTTATGCAATATGAATTTATATTATTATTATTATTGTAAGTTATCACCAATTATTAAAACCATGTATTGTCAACTTGTTATACATCATACAAGTCATTGTCTATTGAAAGCAGAATGGAATATTTGAAAGGAAGCAAAGGTATTTTTGGATGCAATTTGCATCTCTATCCTTGGTGTGATGACAGTGGGACATAATAAGTAATTATATCTCCTGCATTGAAGAACTCCCATATATGACCCCCACCATACTTTCTATATATCCCATATATCTCTCACAAGTATTATCTCCTTGCCATATCTCGCATTTGTAATGTTTTTTCGTCATATATATCACACGTGTAATGTTTCCTTTCTGTATCCTGCACAAGTATTATTTCCCTGTCGTATCTCGTACAAGTATTATTTCCCTGTCGTATCTCGTACAAGTATTATTTCCCTGTCGTATCTCGTATAAGTATTATTTCCCACTGTACTCTTCCCCATTTATTTCTGCTGTTGTGATAAGCTGTGTACTCTGATTGGCTGTTGTTAGGTATCTATAGTTTGTCTAGAGGATACTAGTGGGTAGTAGCTGATAGTATATATGGCAAATCGCATAGATGTAACTTTTTATGCCCTAGATGAAGACTATCTCTTCATCTATGTCTTCTTTGAACCTGCATGAAGATCAGTACTTGGCATTCATTCTTATTAGTTCTTCAGGCATGGCAATTTTCTGCAGTTCTGCGCAAATAGGCTGCTCTATTTGTCCAGGGGTAGATATATTTGGGGTTGGTTAAAGTAGTGGTAAATTGTCGGACTGGAACCAAAGGCCCTAGGGTTTAGGCATCAATGTTCACACAAGTCAACCTACTTGCTGCCACTGTGATAGGTTGTGCTATGTCTACTGTGGATCGGGAATTGGTTCATCTGTACTACTAGCAAGTGCTCGCATGTCCACTGCAACACTGAGTTCTACAGATGATGCAGGGTTTCTCCTGCTGTAAGCTGACAAGCTATTAGAAATAATACTACGATACTATATAAGCTTCTGTACAATTTCAGTCTATTTCTTGTCATTGTGCCCTTTATATTCTTTCCTGTATATTTATTGTCTGAGTCTTTATCGTATTGTGGTACAATTCTGTTGATTTCTTGCTGAAGTATGTGCATGTTAGGATCAGTATGATTAGTTAGGATCAGTATGATTAGTTAGGATCAGTATGATTAGTGCTGGTAGACTTTGAGTATGACTCTGTACAGTATGTACAATTGTACATGTCCACTTTCAATATTCAGTAGAGAGAGTCAATAAGCTTCTCATGATTTCCACAGATTATACAATTTAAGCTTTCAATTGGTTTCTATAGAATTATCGAGCTTATTGCAACATTTACTGCCAGTCATGGTGGTCTATCGCAGTATCATCGCGTATTGGTAAAATATTCCCGATGTGACGTAAAGAATAATTCAACCAAAATAAAACAAACCATCACATTATATAATCAGATAGTTTCTAGAAGAGAACAGAAGACAACTAAATTTTATTCTAATAAAGTCACAGGGTTAGAGTTAGGGTTAGGGTTAGGGTTAGATATTTTCCAAAAGAAAAATATTCTCAAAAAGTCATATTCCAGGTGTTTTTCATACCTACTGTATTTTATTTGACGGGTAAAGTTTCGTCGCCTATGGGTGAAATATTCCCACTGTGACGTAAAGCATTAATTCATTCATTCACTGGTAAATTAAGTCCATCTCAATGAACAAATCATGAATGTTTGCATCCTAACGCCTTCGTCGTTGTCCTCTAGAACTCGATCATGAGGAAGACCTGACAGCCAAGCGGATCACTCGAATCCTGACCACCGACCTCCCGCAGTACTTCGCGCTGGTCACCAAGGTTCGCCAAGAGAACAAGCAGATCGGCGAGGAGGGCGGAGTTATCTCCTCCACAGTCGTCCCACAGGTGCAAGCCGTCTTCCCAGAGGGTGCTCTCACGAAAACCATCCGTGTTGGCCTGCAGGTAAGGGGAGATAACCCTGTCATTATTCCAGCGGAGATATCCCGTTGCTGAGTCAGTGGGCATTGTATGCATCTGAGAGAATGCATTGTAACATTCAATAAAACAAGTAATAATGTAGAATAAGAGGTTCGCGAAACGAATGTATTCTATTCACTTTTACTGCTGTAACTACAATTTAATGAAAAATATTATAAGTTATTTCAATATTGAAGTGAAAACAGTCGAATTTTCTAGAAATTGTTATTGCATTTTGGTGAAATGATTCCCACCATGATGTGAATTATTAAATTTGGAGAAATCAAACAAAAATTACGAAACTTGTTAGCTGTTATGGTTAAAAAGTTTTCCCTTGAATTTGTGTCTTGACCTGCCAATGTTTTAATGTGTTGATGTTTCAGTAGGAAATCAATGATGTTTCGAGGGGATAAAACTCTGGGATGACCTGAATGTACATTCGATAACATGAAATTGAATAAATCTGTAAAAAGGGGCCCATATTTGGTCTTGTGTCATGCTTTCCAAATTTGCTTTGCTACTATCATACGGCAGGGACCATTTGGAATTTGGTTGAAAAATAATTAGATATTCCATGTTTTGTTTTCATTTTGATAATTTCGTGGATTGTTTCCCGTAGAATAGGTTTGAGTTTAGACTAGCCGCAGATTATTGGCGCTGAGAAATAATGGTGTGGAATTTGATTTTTTTCATTTTTAGCGTACCGGGCGTTATGCTGCAAGGCCAGTACTAAAGTTTGAAGATCTTTGAGATGATGGAATTTTTATTTTATTTTATATTTATTTTTATATGGATATATTTTCTGTTTTATTTTGGACTATGCTTTCTGTTGTCCCCTTAGCCAGTGTAGCAAGACATTTGTGGACTCTGAGCATGTTACACAAAGCCGATCGGATCGCCCCGTTCAAACCCTGTCGTTTAGTTATCTGGACGTAAACCTTTATGTTGGATCTTGTGCAACTGGACATTTATTTCTCCGTGACACTCGTTTTTTCTGTGGTTTCCTGTCGCTAGGCACAACCCATTGCACCTGAACTCGTTGCCAAGCAACTTGGTAACCGTGTGGCCGTCAGTCCCATCGTTACGGTGGAACCGCGACGTCGAAAATTCCACAAACCGATCACTTTGACCATTCCGGTCCCCAAGGCATCGCAGAAGGGCATGATCAACCAGTACGGAGGCGACCGCCCCACACTTCGCCTGCTCTACAGCATCTCGGGTAAGGCGAGAAAACAAGTGTCCGCGGTGCTCTCACGTCTCACGTGTGTGTGTGTCTCGTATGTCTCTGTGTACTGTCACGTGGCGTGTGTCATTTGGGCGGTGTGCAGGCATGTGTCATGTCAGGGAACCACAAATTGAGAAACAACACTGTGTAATGCAAGGGGAAATTATTTAGAAAATTTAAGGATTTCTTTTTCAAATTATTTTTTAAGCTTCCAGTTTTATATATGCTGTGCAATGTCACAAGAAATTTGAAAGAAAACTGTTTAAAAAAGTAGCTGTACATCACGGAAAATTTGAAAGAAAACCTTTTTGAATGTTTAATTTGTTTTGCTTTCTGTATTTGGAGAGCAACACAAATTTGCTGGACAATGTCGGAGGAAATTCGAAAAACATTTTTTTTTGGAAAAGGAATATTTTCATTTTATTTTGACTTCAATGTTAGAGAACTGTTTGGTGTTGTTCCGGTTGCCATGGCCTGACACGGGAAGTGTTCTGTACACCGTCCTATATATGGGAATGAATGTCTTAGGATGTTGTCAGCATGTTTATTACTATATAATAAATTGGTTACCATTCAGCCAGCGATAAGACTTAGCATTGAGACAGACAAACATTTGTAGGGCATGTTAGCACACTTATAGTATTGTACTTATTTTTTCTCCAAGTATTAACAATATGTGTTTATAATAAGCAAATACAGAGTACTTTGAAGACTATCACGTTGGTGTTTAGTGGAACTTTGTTGCCATCAACACTACTGTAGACACATGTATATTTCATGTCTTACGTTTTGCATTGCCTGGGTGTCGATGTGTATACATGTTCTCGTGTTGTGTTGTACTAGTCATTTATTGATCATGTTGATGTATTGTGGCATGAAATGGGATGGTAAAACATGTTTTTGATCTCATATTACACATAACATCATGATAATAAGTTCATCTTTGTAAATAATCGAAAAAAGGTATTTTTCCAAATTATTTAATTTTCAATCACTAAACCTTTTAATTGAAGCTTTTATTATGGCACTCCATTTTTCGATAAATAATCATTGTATATTAATGTCTTGTATATTGTGAGCCTACCCCTAAGTATTACATTGTCTAATGTCCAATGCCACTCTCATCTAAGATGTCCACCCAGTCTTTCAAACTATACTGTGTAAAGCAGTGACCTTGACCTTTGTCATTTAATGTATTGCTCTTTCTACTTTGTCTTTGCCGCAACTAGGCAACAACTCTCACAACAGTCGAGGTAACCATGACGACACTGCTTCTCGCCTTGTTGTCCGTTCAACGCATGCTCTCTTTGTTTTCACCTCATGTCCATCTCACGTTCTGTTTACATTGCCGCTGCCGTCACGTCACGTTACGTTCATGCCCAGAACCGTCCGTCCATCCTCGTGTCCGTCCGTCCATTCTGACCTCTGTGTGGCACCTTGGTTTCTCATTGGCCGCTTTGTCCCGTGCTGGGTGGACCTTTAAGTGGGTTTCACAGACAGTTGTTTATTGGCTGGATCATGACATGAAACAGACAGTAGTTTATTGTGTGGGTCATGGGTTTCTTGGATTGTTGTTTTTTGGGTGGGTTATAGGTTTCATGGACAGAGAGTTATTGGCTGGGTCATGACATGAAGACAGACAGTAGTTTATTGTGTGGGTCATGGGTTTCTTGGATTCTAGTTTTTTGGGTGGGCCATAGGTTTCATGGACAGACAGTTATTGGGTGGTGGGTCATGACATGAAACAGACAGTAGTATATTGTGTAGGTCATGGGTTTCTTGGATGTTTTTCTTTTCTTGGGTTGTCCATATGTTTCAGAGATTGATCATTGTTTATTGGGTTGATTGATATATATGACAGATTTACAAAATTAATACAATATCTATGCTTAGAAAATCAATGTGTTGACCTCGTGTATGAATGTAACCGCTCTATTACAAATTATAATCAAGTGTTGTTCAATTATTATTGGCCGATGAATAGTACATTATTGGTGGATGTGGATGAATAGTAACACGAGCAAACAGCCAACTTGAAACTTCAGTACGACATGGTGGTAGATGCGGGACTCGTGCACGATGGATGGAGATTTAACATTGGGCGAGATAATACAAGTTCATCAACCATCGACCTCCACACTCAATACTTAACAAACGTTCAAATGTAACATGTTGTGGTTGATTTGATTTTGACAACTGGGTCACGATCCACGGAACAATCATAGCGCCACAAGAGTTATGACATGTAGAAGTTGTGACTCTCGTTGTGACTACGATTGTTTAGTGGAAAGGGACACAGAACATAACATGTTGTTGTCAGTTCAATTTTGATATTGGAACATAACATTTTGTGGTCGGTGTGGATTTGGTATTGGTGTCTATGGAAATATTAACCCTAACAGTTTATCTTGGAATTGAGGAAAGGTTTGAAAAATACTTTGGTTCTATTATATATCGGGAATACTTGGATGATCTCTTCAGCACTGTATCCATTGGTAACAGCATTTACAGGGGTGCAATGGGGGAGATGGATTTAATATGTGAATTAAAGACGTTAGATGTGGGTTTCTTAATAACATATTGGGTCAGTGATAGCACAGTGGAAGCTTCTCAGACTGGTGTCAAAGAACCCTGAGTTTGAATCCGCTTCTCTGCGTCATTGTATGCAGAACCTACCTTTCTATGCAGTTCTGATAGGATGGAAAATGCAACTATTATCATTGCTTCGTCTCTACCAGTTGGTGCTATGCTCTACACAGAAAATATCTCGATTTACCAAAATAATATATTACAAAATAAAAAATAAATGTTAATGCCCAGCTAATGCTTTTTTGTGCCATAGTGTTATAATATTGCAATTCAATAATCATTATCATTACCAAATTGCATGTCGTAAATTCAACAATAGATATTGTGTACGAATATATGAAAAGGTAAAATATTCAGCAAATTGTCTCTATGTAACACTCGACATCTGATTTAAATTAATTTGATTAAGGAGACGTTAATTTGAAATATTAATAATGATAATAAAATCAATAGATTGCATGATTCATAAAATACTGTAGTGCTCATATCTGATCTCGCAACATTGCTTATATCTTGGATTTCAGCTTAAATCTGGGCACGGATAACCTCTAGGTCATCAGCTGTAGTTTCTACTAGCCTTTTTAAAATCTGGAAATATTGGCCAAACATGTTCCACTTTATTGCATATTTGTATACCAGCAATTTGTATTCCTAACAGCTATGCTAATTTTCAATGGCTTATATTGGTTTAGTCGTCGAGTAGTTTCCTGAAACAAATGGTTATATTTAAAGGCATAATATCACAGCTGGATAATGGACAAACAAATTTCGATCTGAGACTAATTGCGCTTGATTTGTCCACCTACAAGTTGTTATTTAGTGATGTACTTGATCCCCAACACTCGATAGTTACAAAAATAATCATATTTTATAT
>JAVCKZ010093378.1:0-11560 GCA_034780755.1 Lepetodrilus elevatus | reverse complement strand
CACACACACACACACACACACACACACACACACACACACACACACACACACACACACACACATACACACACATAAAAGTTGTTACCATCACGACATGTCCTTTTTTGTATTCAATTTCGGAAAATCAACTAATCTGTTGACAAACACTGATCGTTATCTGCTGACTTTAGTATTGATGTGATAAGTCTTTCATTAATTATTGTACATGAAATGTTTGCCTTTTGCATTTGTTTAAATTTGGCCAAAGTAATTATTAGTAATTAAAATTACTTTGGGATGCATTTTGATTGTGCCCCTCCAAATATGGATTTGACAAGGTGGCCATATTGGAAATTCAACATGGTACAGTTTTTGGCAGGTATTTCTTGTAGTACTATAGTTACTGAGAAATACAGACATCTTGCTCCACCATTTGATTAAACTTGACAGTCAATAGGACAGCAAGTATTCTGAGAGAGCATCCATGCAGACTGGCCCTGGAGAAGCAGACAGTTTGATTACTATTCTAGCTACGACATATTTATCTAGGACATTTGCACACTTTAGAACTTATATATATTTTCATATGGAACATCCAAAATAAGGAACAAAAGAGCAGATATTTATTTCTACTTGTTCATAATAAATAGTAAATAAAATTTGTATTTTTTAAGTAATTTAATGTTAATGTAATATATTGTAATATGTTGGTATAACTTTCATAATTTCATAATTTTCATAATAAAACTTTCATAATTTGTTGCCATAACTCATGAAAGGTTTTTAAAGTATCATAAATATAGGGGATATACCGGTAAATACCCCTGTGAAATTGAATCTTCCTACAATATCTAATTGTTCTATTTATCCTAAAGAACTTGTTTAATTCTGAAACCAAATGCAAAGAAAAGACATAGAAAATGTATACATAATTCCTTACAATTTGATTGTCTTATATATAGTGAGTAATTGACATTTTATTATTCTGAACATTATTGGATATTAAATAATAATGCAACACGAAAGAATAATACAACAAGAACAATAAATGGGAACCTAAATAATTAACTACATGATTTATCCCAGGAATTGTTGCAAGCTATTTTTAATACAGACATAATATTTTCTTAATTTCAGATATTTTATTCAATGCTATTTGAGAAGATAGATGATCTGTACATAGGACAATTGCTATGTAATGTAAAGTATATTCTATAACTCGGATAATTTAACTACATTTTAATCATTAATTTCCATGAATCAAGGATCCATAGATATAATAAAGGGAGTCTCTCAATACAGCTTTATATAGTCAGCATTTCTTTTGTTGTAAATAATGTCTTGACCTTTATACAAGGTAAATTGATGCCGATTAAACTTACACTGTTGAATATATACGAAAAGAAATCATGAATTATTGATACAAATTATGACATTGCAGAAGTAAAATTCAATTGTATTATATTGATGAAATGCAGAACATTTAGTATGGTGGTCAACAGTTAATAAAGTTTAATACATCATGAGTATATTCCTAAATAGTAGAATATATTAAAATTATCTATCCACATCAGTTGTGAGCAGCTAATCATGCTAATGTTAGTGACAACTGAAATTATAATAGGGGGTGTAAGTGGTGGGGGCAGCACGTAAACTAGTGCAAATGAGTTGCTCTGCGCTTCGCACTTACACCACTACACCTGCAGTAGACTGTAAGTACAATACTCATGACGTAACAATGGGAACAATAGTTTTTCTCAACTGGTTCTTAATGAATGCACAGTTATATGAGCTTGCCGATTATTCTAGTAGTAGTTGTCATTATTAGGAGCCTCCTGCCCCCGGAAGTCAGTTTCACAATGAGGCTCCCACCATTACTTTCACCCCCTATAGATATGAAGAGTACAACACTTCTGCCATGACTGGGTTTCTTCTAGTAGTGTCTTCAGGGCTACCACTGGCATTGAAGTCTTTATGACCAAAAGATGAATGGATATTTTGGAAATGAAGCAGTTGTTGTCTTCCCTCCAATACTGGTAATCACAAGATTAGAAGAATTAGATAATGATCACCTGGATAACCACAATGTTGTACGAACATGAACTAGTTCCCAATTAGAAAAAAAAATACATTTCCCAATTAGTAGGAAAATTGGTTCCAATTAGTAAGAAAAATGTGATGTTCAATCCAACCCTGTCTTTTGGCAAATCTGTGTGAATCTTTATATTACGTTAATTATAGGAAATATGTTGTTGGTAGTTTAAAATAAAAGACTGTGCTAGATTAATTGAGAATTAAGCTGTTGTTGACTACTGTTCAATTTTTAATGTGAAAAAATACATAATTATTTTCAGTAACCATAAAAAGTGTTATCAATATTGTTATTATCATTTAAATTGATATTGTTGTTGTTGTTATTATTAATATTTATTATTATTATTATTATTATTATTATTATTATTATTATTATTATTATTAATTAATTATTATTATCAGTGGATTTAGGGGATCACCTGTCTTATCTCCCTTAAAATCGAAAACTATGGAACTCTTTATGGCACTCGCAAAAGACTTGCTGTTGTAAACCTATGTGCACTCCTCTATACAAAATAAATATACCTGGATCCGCCCCTGATATGCATGAATATATAAATCTGATAAGAACTATAGGCTTACAGGCATATCTAATATAACATTTATATCAATCACTGTTTGTTGAAATAAAGGCAATAGCACCTAGATAGCACGTTATACCTGGTATACCGTGTATAATATCCCAGCTGATGATTATGAAGACATACATACACAATAATAAAGGTTATAGATATTGTGGTGAGTCTACCAAGTGAGTTAACGATCTTGATTCACGTTGATAACAGGGGTGCCAGTATTTCTGCATGAGTCACTCACTACCTGGGTGAAATGAGACACTTTAATAGGAGACTTTATTTACTGAACACAATACACATTTTGACAACTTGGAGAATATTGAAGTCAATTTTCAGGTTTAGCTGAATGTAATACATTAATAGAAACACAGGGTGCAGTTTCAATGGTTTTAATATTTATTTGAGGGAATATAAGTTGAATTGAACATGCTTAAGGCTCATAATTTCTCCTTGAATGTAATTTAGCAAGACTTCCTGTGCGTAACAAAATACATCGATAAAATTTCAATGAAAGAAAGTTGGTTTCACATTATGTTATGGACTGACAACCTTAACAAGAGGAAATACTTGAATGGTTTGAGATTTCATCACAGAAATAGGAATGTTCTTCAAATGTCCTTCATCCTTCTCAGTAGGACGTAAATTCCACAAACGAGAAAATAACCATAAATTATCATGATGGCCGTATTTGAATACTTGTGTAAGGAAAGATGACTTTCTAAATATTTTAACTTTCCAGGATTGCAAATTATTTTAAACAAATAAAACAGACAAGTTTAGCTAGGAAGGCCATCAATATGACAATAATGTCTGTTTATTTCACAGCATTCACGCCACATTAAATTGCAAGTTGTGAATCACTCTGCGTGAATGAATACACATGTGCATCTGAGAATATGACTGGAGGCATCCTGATGGTCCTTTGAATGGACAACACATGAATAATACTGCTGAATTAACCAGCAAGTGTAACATGAAGAAATAGCATGGCTAACATGTTTAAGTTAAAACAACTGAAATGTTCTGAATGTGTAACACAAGGTAAAACAATCATGATTATTCAATGATTGTACATTAACAACAAATAAATGAATGAACAGAGATAGTTAAGGTAAGATGTGTTGTGTGTTCTTTTAGCTATTTGCATTTGTTCACATTGTAAAAATCCAACACGTTCATTTCACAAATAATGGTGGCCATTTTGGAATCTCATGTGATCACCAGTAGGTAACTACTAGTATCACCCTTGTAAATATCACCCTTATAATAAACATCACCCAGATTAACATCACTCTAGTAACCATCACCATGGTAACCATCACCATGGTATGCAGAATTTTAACCAATTATCTGTGAGTAATAGCAACAAGCTGGGTGTTCCTAGTTCGCTGTAGGTAAACCGAATTTCATGATATTATCTGCAATTGTTAAAGAGGAACAGCCCAAGGTGAGTTATTCCTAAATGACACCCATTGTAGATCTAAACGAGATTGGAATCAATGACGACAACATACAACTTCTCACCTTCATCAGCCCCTAATTTTAACAGGGGATACCGTTTACTATCAACTTATAATTAGTAGACCTGGCCCTGAGATCAAGAAACTTGTCTGAGTACAATTTCACGCTCACCGTTTTGTTCATATATATTCCCATATAAAATTTGAACTTGAATATGAAATCGTACTCAAAATGTTTCGTAATCTCAGGGTCTGGTAAGGTACCGGTAACCAAAACAAAAAAAGGACTTCCCATTAACATATTTATCCATGAACATATTTATATGATGAAATTACTTAACAATTAATCATATCAACAACATCTAATCTTGTTGTATTGGGTGAAAACATGAATAATACACAATGTGAACAACGCAGATAGGTGTGTGTGATACCATGTGATAACACATGCAGTCATACAGGCACTATATACATGGAAGACGACTCACCTCTCTTCTGCATGAAGGCAAATAAGTCGTCCAGGAATTCCTTCCTCTTCGGGTCGTCACTGAGCTCATACAGCTGAAACACATCCTAAAGTTTAAATTCTTTAACACAGTCAATTACCCAAATATGGCACAAAGTTAAACAACAGACTAAACTTTAGCTTTTATATTTCATCAATAAGTTCTTAATAATTCCATTTACATTATAATATTTAAATCATAATGTAATGGTATATTATTATACAATGATATTAAACACATTGACTGTCATTCCAGAGGGAAGAGGTTATATTTATATTTTCAATGAACACTGGGCTGTAGATATTGAGGATATCCATTGGTTTCCTTTGACATTATTGAGAATGGAACAAAAAGTGAACAAATGTTAGGGTCCATTGACATAAAAAGTTACCCATTGGCAATGGTTTCGTGTAAGATTATGGAGTACAATAACAGTGTTCACAAATTGTTACAGCATGTGAATATGAAATTATTATTTATTATTTTTTTTCAGCGTTTGAATAGTTTTCCCAACTTCAACCATCATCTGAATACTGTAACACTGAACTGTACAGCCTGCTAGTTCTGACCTTTGATGTCTGCACATTTTCCCTAATGGATTGTCTACATTCATCCCAGACTCAAATTCATCCTCATACATATAATATCTCAGATTTCATATCATATACAATGTTAATGCCTTGAGGCTGAGATAAAGCAACATTGGCAAGAATTTGTGAATATAAATGGCTGTATCAATTTGTCTTCAAGTTATGGCTTCTGAAATATATGCATGAACTATTCCGTATCAATTTCCCCTTCAATGTGGACCATAAAATATACATACAACAAAGATCTGGGAATTGAAATCTGAGGAAATAAATTCTAAAGTACCCCCACAAATTATGAAGAAGAAATAGCATACCAGTATATAGCTATTTAAATCATGCTATTTGTCACAACTATGAATGCTGGATTATTGTGTGAAATGAAAAGAAAATCTGTATTTAATTTATCCTATTCTACAACACCAAAATGGAATGATACTCATAGTATGTGTCCTCATGGTCTTTCAGGAACACTTCTGTCAGCCAATCAGATAACTTCTGATCATTTTCTTTTTTTACACTTTTGACTGGTACATCTAATTTGATTGGCTAATATATTAACTTCCAATATGCACCACATAGAGGTCATCAAAGGTCAACCCATAACAATTTTAATTAGATTGATAGATACACTACTATGAATTTCACATGGTAGACTAGTTCATGTTTGCCACTCCTAAAGTAAATTAACTATCACACCAATATAATTGTGCATTTAGCCATGTGTTCTTGTGTTTTAAATAAATGATAGTTTAAGTCGATTCATGAAGGGCATTTGTTAGTTGACTACATGCATAATCTATTGATTCTATTTCATAATTCACTAATACTGTAAATGGTATTTAGTTCCAATATAAGTACAATGTTGTCGCAAGCAGAACAAATGACAACTTACTGGTAGTATTACTAATAACTACCGCACTGTCCGTAGATTACATTGGAACCTTCTTTGGAATTTGAGCTCAATCTTTGAACGATCTTTCTCGACCATACCCCCGGAGAAATACGGCAATCAACATATTGCTAAGATCAGCTCAACTGCAGTAAACTAGTATGCATGTATAGTATCAAGCTGTATCTGCATGTATTCTAAATTAAATTACATTAAAGATTACCATGGATTACATCAAGTGGATGTTTTTAGATTTTTTCCCGATGTCTATGCATGCATAAGATGACATTCTTTACGGTAATATGATGCAGGTTTTCATGAATCCCTTGGAAGAATAGGATTGCTAATATACTAGTATTACTTGAATTATTCTAATCTCCCAAGTGCTGATACATTGATACGCAGTAACATTAAACTTTGGGCTGAATATTTAAAGCTATTCGGAGTAGTCATTATAGAGTAGTATAATGTAGTGTCACTTATGACCTTTTATCAATCTGATAAAAAAGTAATGTACATGTATAAAGAAAGCCATCTATACTATTCCACAAAACATTGCTAATAAATCTGCCTGTTTGATTCGATAACAAATACCTTATTCTATTCTACGTTGAATATCAAATGAATAGAATATATTTAATGATGAGAGGTATACTAGTCCAATAGCTATGTTGCAATGTATGGTTATATATGTTCAGCACAATAGAAAGTCATTGAATGGCTATACCAACACTGGGTTTATTCCTTCCGATAAATTGGATCTATTTCACGCATAATGACATTTTAAAATGAATATAAAATCCATGTTTGAATAATTCAAGTTTACCCAGGTGTATGTATTGATATCTAAATTGAATTTTCTCTGAATAACTTTATTCATTTGAGAGATAAATGTTACAAAGGCATAAATCTGTACGCAAATGTCAACACGAATGAAAGTAACTCTTCTGAACATTTATTAGTACAAGCAGTCAAACGTTCGTGTATTAAATAACTTACATTCATATTTAACTGTAAACTTAATATTTAATTGAAGATATTCTATGATTTATTTAAGATTGCTATATCTAAATGCAAATACTAACCAGCTGCTAACATATGAAATACATATCTAAGATACTATTTTAATTAATTTTTCAAATAAGAAACAAACCAATCTTCAGAGCAAGTTTGTAGAATACCGTTTTGAACAATAAGCTACATGCAATGAACTCGTTCACCTCGTAATCATCAAACACTAAGCTTTTCTTTCAATGTCATAACAGCCCATGAATAGTGACAAATCCATGCGGAATTGAATCTATGTAAAACGAAAGTAGAGAACTGGTTCGGCCCCCACAGAGCGAATGAATATTATTATTAACTATCTCCGGAAAGATTAAAGAATTTTCGCGCTTCATAAATACGAGGAGAAGTAAATTAATGTTTTATATCATCCCATCAATATGTAAATCAAAATGCTTATACTTCGGCTCACTATTAGATATACTATATATATATAGTAGCTCCGAGGAACACGATGTTATTGAAGGAATCACTGCCATGTTAAACTGCCTTTCCAACTGCTGGACAATGCCATCAAAGGAAGCGCACATCCCTAAGTGTGATATTGCAAGCGGCGGAGAGAAAACATTCTTTCTTAAGACGTAGCTCCAGCTTCACAAAGATTTAATCAAATTTATACAAATATATAAATATTTGTCCACTGTATAAACCCAGGCTTTGATACCGAGCGTTGTATGTGAGCAGGCCCATGGACCGAAGGTGGGGGATATGTGGATGGGGAACAATCAAAAGAAAATTTCTTCCAATTTCACCGTCATCAACAGGTGCGAGATGATAGCATTTTTCTGATGATCAATTTCCTTTCATCAAAGAGATATCGTAGGTTGGTGTGAATCGCGGTTTAATCCGGTCAGTCAAGGGAATCATTTAATTTAGTGGAAATTGAGAAACAACCGGGAGAGTTTGCAACAAGGGATGGCAATGAGACCTTTCTACATACGAATAACAATCAAGAACAACAAATAAAGCACGTGGCGGGAGCTCGGCTAGATTCCGGCACTGCAGTTATATTGGATGCAGAATCATAAGCGCTATTCTCCTTTCCACTCCGTCAACACGTGAACGATAAAGAACATTCAAGCGCTGGTATAAAGCATCCTAACAGAAAATGGACCCACTTTGAGGCACAATAAAAGCTACAACAAATAAATTCCCAGAAGTACGATAGAGGTTAAGATTGAAAAGAACACGGGAATTACAGCGTCAATGAAAGTGATCGAACCATAACAAGCGAGCACAACACATGTTTGCTTTTCAGCTCACAAAAAGCACTTCATAATGCGATTCAAGTCGCAACAAATCCGACCCGTGGGCACTATAAAGGGGTATCGTACCCGGGTTCGAGTTGTCCCCTCTTTCAGGACGGTAAATACCGGCTAACTGACGTGCATCACGTTACCGTGTCCACCGTAGGCCGTCTACGTTGCTGACGTTAATTCACGTGCTAAAAGTAATTCCAATTGTTGCCGTTTCTTAGTTAAACATAAGAATGTTATAAAAAAAATAATCAATAAATAAATACAACCACTGAGGACATTAATTTTAAATTGAAATCGAACTTCTTGAAGATCGCGTTGGTTTGAAAGAAATGCATTCTTTGAAATGATCGTCCGATTTAATTAATTTATTTATTAAGATCAAACTCTCGTTTAACACGAAACAAAGATATGAAAATCAGTGATTTTGGTGCAGAATTACCATCGGCATGGAATGCCCTTCGACAGCTCTCGGAGACGTCCAATCAAATGCTAAAATGCCGGAATCTCTGTCGAATATGAGGAATATTTGCGCGCTATAAATCAGGGCATGAAGTGCGACTCGACGGTGGGACAAGTTAATTCTTTATCACAGAGAGCCTGGGTAAGCACTGCCTTAATTGTCACTAATCAGACAACCATCAAGGCAGATCAAATTTACGTTGTAATTCCAGAGGACGGAATGCGCGTATAGCATTCTTACTTCAAATATTCATACGAGATCATTGATTGCAAATTACAGGTGATTAAGGTTTTGTGTACAAGGTGCTCGTCCGATAACAGGGGACATGCACTGAGCTCTGGGTGGACGTCTTGTGGTAGTGGGTATACATCATAGGATGATAGGCAGTGATCACGACTTATAGACAGACCCTGGGTGTGTGATGATGAGTAGATATAACGCTATAAAACTAATATTCACTCACATGTCTCACGTTATATAATCATAATAACAAAATAAGTGTGCTGTGGCATTGTATATGTATGTGGAACTACCGGAAATGAATGCAAATAGGTAATATACACGAGAAGTGATATGTGTTGATTAATTTTACAATATTAATATTATTAAACACGTTAATGTAAATGGTGCAAAGAGAAACTACTAGTAGTGTAAAAGCGTTTGGAACATATTCATTCCAATTATAATACTGGGTATTTTGAGTGCGTTGTATTACATATTATACACTGTACAAGAATCTTGTGTATAAATACCCACTATACAAATGCATTAATGTTGAACTATAGTATCGAGGTCACGAATGTTAAAGTGTGTGACCTTTGTGATATTCATTTACATTTACTATTCAATTTTTATTTTTCAAAATGTCCAGCACCATACTGATGTTCCCACGTTCACTGAAACCCTGGTATCTTACCGTTCACAGTTTACAAATTTAATTAGATTGTATCACCTTTGCAAATGAAGCCATCCACAAATGCCATCTAACATAATACTCGGCTATATTTGGATACGCCTGTGCTGACAAAGAAACGTATTTAATTCCATTTGTAGACAATTACCTGTAATTGGTGCGGTTACCTGTTATAACAAGCCATCGTTATGTCACTTCGTCTAATTCCGCGAGCATTCTTGTCTTCCCTTGAATTACGTATCATTACGAATGACACACGGTAAGGAAGAATTACCAAATTGTCCCATTTCAATTAACCTGCTCTTGGCGGCCCTAAGATTCGCGGTTCCCCGATCTCTTATCGATAATTATACCGGACCTAACCAGATTACGGGGTGACTCGAGTAATTTTCTAAAAGGGGTTTGCTCTCTAGTGTACAACTCAGTAGGGAGACTACGACGGGTTGGTGCATGATTTAGTGGGCACCAATGGTCTCGGTCACCACGTGGTGCCATAAAATTACCTTAAAGAACAAACGCGCCTCAATTACTGAAACAAGGACTCGGCGAGGTACTTTAATATTAAACTCGATTGTCGCTGTCAAGACGTATTTTCACACCGGTCATTGTTGGAGACCACCCTCAAATCGAGCAGTTACACACTCGCGAATTCATGTCTCTTGATAATTGTCCTCTATATTAACACTTAAGTCCCAAGGGAAATTCCTTCACAATTAGTTCGCCTTTCATTCTTTCCTAAGACTCGTGTAACCTACAGATAAAGATGTCGTTTTGCGACCGCGAGTCGGGCACTAATGCTATTGCACAAGTCATGAAAAACGCCAAATGTCATCCCCTAATTACAGACGAAATGTCTTTTCGCAGCGAGTCTCTAAAATCCATGGATTCGCTCGGCGCTAGCTCGGGATGATCGCAAAAGTTAGGAGCACGGCAAATATTTGTGGAAGATCAAGGCGAAATGTATACTTAAGCATTCTTGGCAAATCCGAGACTTTTCAATATAAGAATCAGCCCTAGTTAATAGAGAATTGAGGTAATCTACGCCTCTTTCATCTCCCTACTTCCTTATCCTAGCCCAGATTAAGAACGCTACGAGGATCCTATGGTATTCTTCCTACATGTTTTAAGCACACCTGAAATGGCCCTTTATGATTTAGATGGGAAGTATGGCACTTTGAAAGGGATCACAGCCTCCCCTGATTTCGCCAGCACACTCCGTAGACTCGTTTCACTTAAGATACGCAGATGTTTGTTTAATTTTAACTTATCCTGAAATATTGGCATCGTCATCGCGAACAGGGCTTCACGTGTCTTTGAAGGATGGTGATATTCATTCATATGAAAGTGCCGCTGGCGCAGAGCCCGGATGTAGAAATCACTTGGTCATGATATGTGGCATGACGTCATTTACACGTGAAACGTCAAAGCACGTATATATGTGCTGACTATCTATGACATATAATAAAAACGTAGGTAAAATCGTGGGATTAAACGGAAAACAGTGTTACTAGTATCTATATATATAGATAATTAAATGTAAGGTAAAGGTAAATTGTGTTTATTGCGCCATCTTATAGTTATAGCCTGCTATACAAATACCCTGTATACGGATATTATATCCAGGGGGAGGGAGGGGGAAATAGAGAAAGAGGGGTGGTTAGATAGAAAGAGGGATGGTTAGAAGAGAGAGAGGGAGAGAGAGAGAGAGAGAGAGAGAGAGAGAGAGAGGGAGAGAGAGAGAGAGAGAGAGAGAGAGAGAGAGAGAGAGAG
>JAVCKZ010093367.1:0-11560 GCA_034780755.1 Lepetodrilus elevatus | reverse complement strand
TTTATGTATGTCAAGTGAATGTACTTTGCCGTTATAGCTAAGAACTAGTCCAAAACAACCATAAATATCTGTGATATATTATGCCTCTAATTTGGAACTGGATAGATGCCACGGGTTTCCATAACGTGTTACATACAGGCCTGCAATGGGAATTATATCCCAGCATATTTGCTGTACTCGTGGTCAGGGACTGGTCAGTGCTGAGGAGGCAGTGTTGTGGCGAGTAGTACAAGAATGTGTAATGCTGGCTCCTTATACCGGGAGTATCTCAGCATCTTTCAAAAGCCCGTTTTCTTAGTGCCGTATTGTAAGGTTATCAACAACAATGTTCATATAGCGCTATAATAATTCAACAATGCTACAGGATTTATGGTGGTATGTATGTAGTGCCTAAATATGTGTGTATGTAGGCTATATTTAGTGTATAGTTAACAAATAATGCTACATCTTATATAAATGATCGATGTTTCTTCGTCAAATTGCCGACATCATCAGGATTTATTTACAAGTAATACAAGTGTATAATATATATATGTATATATAATGCAAGTTGATGTAATGCAAATCAAATTAAGATTAACAGTTGGTTCATTTTCGCAAAACTTCCATAGAGTCTAGTAATTATAAAGGAAACAAATTAATAACGATTTTGTTTAAATTAGACTGTTGATTTTACATTCAAACTGTGTAGTTTATCTTGTCTGCATGGTTGCCTCACTTATTATTAATACAAATATTACAATGCATGTTTTTGCTACGTGTCTTACTGGGTCTCTGTATTCATGTACGAAAGCTTAACTATAGACTGTATTACACCATTGTTAAGTTTGGAGTACAGGTTAGCCTATACGAGAAAGGACGGGTATCTGTCCATTATACGAGGGACCGTAGGCCCAGAGTCCAAGGGACATATACAAGTCCCATTACCTGTCAGTAAACTGTAATAGACTATATATAAGGACAGATACGAGGCATTTCCCCGACTTAAAAATAGAGTGAATTTTAAAATATTTAACAAAATTGTATTCATCCTAAGTTTATGTTGTATTCGTAAAGACCCCCGAACACACACACACACACACACACACACACACACACACACACACACACACACACACGCACACTTCAGAAACAGCACACACACACACACACACAATGGATACCCAAACCATCCAATAGGGGACATGTACAGATCACGCGATCATTCACGTAACGTAGAGGCTATCTATATCGACCAGGAAGTTCAGGTGTGTGTGGCTGACATCTTTAATTTGTGAATTTGTCTCGGCGTTTTACATGGTAAAGGTAAGACAATTTATATTTTGATCGTTTTAGAATATTACAGAGTGAACCTTTGTTCAAAGACAAAGAATCCATTAAAGATTGACTGTCCACTATATCCGGTCAGGAATGGTAGTAATACTGATTTGAATGTTCATAGTTGTACCCGTCACCTTAGATAATCAAGATTACCCCTGTTAAACAAGTCGTCATGTATTTTCACATCACAATGTCAGTCACGTCGAAATATCTACATGTATGCCTACTAATCTTAGGTATTTACAATATTGACATACGAGTGGCTATTATTTATAAATAATACTAAATTTACAAGTTTGTAATTAATGACCTAACAGATGACAATTGCATGTTTAATTGTTCGATGACATACTGTAGTTTTAAGCAGTGTGTACAGTAGCTAGCGTTGAAAGGGTGGATCTAGGATAGAGACAGAGAATCAGTGACATGGGGATAGGGGAACACATCCTCGCAACACAGCGGTATAGGGGCGTATACTTATTTTGTTTCCGTTCAGGAGTCACTTCATCTGTTCATGGAATGTAGTACCGCGAGGATAGGGGAACAATGTTACACTGGCGAGTTTCCCATACAATCTGCAGTATAATTGTTGAGATAAATAAGACCATTATATTCACTTATAGTGTTTGGTGTTTTTTAAATTGTGAAAGCATGCCTGTTATTACTATATTGGTGTAATGAATGTTTAAATTTAACGATCACGCGCGGGACAGGTCTGATTTCTCGATGTGGATACGTGAGATTGTGCTCGGCTGAGATTTCATTGACTCAGTGCTGTACATAACTTGAGTAAAAACTCAAACGTAGCTGAGAATTACTCAAGCTATACAGCACTGAGGCAATAGGAGAAATTCCAGCTGAACAAAATATAAAATTCATGTTTGTTTCTAGAAATCGGGATCAGGCTCCGAGATTACGAAACTTTTCTTATTACAATTTCATACTCAACTCAGAATCTTGTTTATAAAACGTCATATTTCTTTAGGTTTCGTAATCTCGGGCTAGGTCACCTTGGAGTAACTACCAGGATGTAGATTGATTAGGTCACACTGACACACATTGTTGTCACGCTAGTAGGACTATTGACGTGGTATAGATCTGTAGATAGGAATACATGGCAGACATTTTGCTTGTCACTTTGGTCCGGCGAAATATACTATAACACAATTTATAAATTTATGTCTTTAGAATAGTACAGAGTGAACCTTTACAATTACGGAACGACAGCAACTGAAATGTATACATATTGGTGTAGAATTAGGATATAAATCCCGACCGTGTGTTTATTATTACAACTTGTATAGTTATTTAAGAATGTTAATGATAACATTCAGTGGGTGATCACAATACACGTCTTACGTTTATAGGTCTAAATTACGGTTTCGGAGACTGAGTCAGATTCTTCATGATCATGTCAGACTTGGCTGTGATTTGAATGTTCATAATGTGACAGATACTTTATAATTAGATCATCTACGTTGCTCTTGTGAAACTCATACTGGCTATTGATATGCTTTCAGCAGGGATATTGATATAACACGTTGCTATACACGTCAACAGTCAAACAGGATAATTGCTCGAATTTGGAACTTATGCACCGTCCTGTTACATCTCAATATCTTTGATGAACAGTTTGCATCTCTAAGAGAGGAATGGCGCAGTAGTTCACGACAAATTTATAACCATGGTCTGCAGTGTTCCAAGAAGGTCTGCAGCTATTGCTAAACACATGGGGTAGACACTAGATACACAATATTTATCATTTCTATTAATTGTATCATTTTTATAAAATGCTGTTTACTATAAAACAATACGTTCCCTTATTTGTTTTCTTTCAATATATATACTGAATAAATTCCAAATTCGATAAATTATCCTGTTTGACTTGTTGACGTGTATAGCAACTTGTTATATTGATATTCCTTCTGAAAGCTTACCAATAGCCTGCAATTTTGTTGTGTTACAATACATGCATTCCTTTAAATTTTTCCAGCAATATCTGTATATGATTTACAAAGAAAGGTGAGAAAACAATACACACATGGGCAGAAACACCATTTGAATATTTAAAGACAAAGTGTGATATACAAGTATATTACACCAATCAAGGTCCCCACAAAGGTGTAAACTACATTCTATTTTAACCTAACTTTTCTTAGAAAATAAAATAAAGGATTTGTTATATCTGTTGAATGATGACAAGTGATGGGTGACTCACCATGGAAGGCAGCGGTGACATGACAGGTGACATGGCGTGAGATGACATGATGTCCTCGATGGGTGAAGGCGCCGAATGAGGTGACAAGTTGAGCTTGGGCGACGGCGGACTGACTTGGAGTGGCGACGCCGCAGCAGTGACACTGCCAACCATTCTCAGACCTGCACAAAGTAGCAATAATAAATACACTGCAACCACTATTAGAAATATACAGATGGTCCGAGCATCTTGAATTCAACAAGAAAAGAATACAGGTTGCATTTGTAAATTGGCCAAGATTAAAGCTGGCCAATTTACACAACATTTTGCAAAAATAAATAATCGAATCTTTACTTTTAGTTTTACTTCAGATATCACAAGCTACACAAGTACAACATAATACAGTAGCATACATTGCAGGGCAACTCACTAGGCCCAGGATGACAGGGCAAATCACTAGGTCCAGGATGACAGGGCAACTCACTAGACCCAGGATGACAGGGCAACTCACTAGACGCAGGATGACAGGGCAACTCACTAGACACAGGATGACAGGGCAACTCACTAGACACAGGATGACAGGGCAACTCACTAGACCCAGGATGACAGGGCAACTCACTAGGCCCAGAATGACAGGTCAACTCACTAGACGCAGAATGACAGGGCAACTCACTAGACGCAGGATGACAGGGCAACTCACTAGGCCCAGGATGACAGGGCAACTCACTAGACCCAGGATGACAGGGCAACTCACTAGGCCCAGGATGACAGGGCAACTCACTAGGCCCAGGATGACAGGGCAACTCACTAGACCCAGGATGACAGGGCAACACCACTAGGCCCAGGATGACAGGTCAACTCACTAGACGCAGAATGACAGGGCAACTCACTAGACGCAGAATGACAGGGCAACTCACTAGGCTTAGGAGACAGAGCCAGGACGTCCTTGACGGTTCCGGTAGAAGACCCCAGGGCCTGACTGGCGGCAGCTATCAACAGACTTGTAGGGAAGCTGGTGGACACCTGTAATACAAGGTAGAACATCTCAACAGTCTGACGTCACAGAAAAACACGTAAATGCTTCAAATATAATGATAATAGTAACATAACAAAGGCGAGCATGAGCTATAATAGGGTCTGCTCCTTTCTAGCTGTTCTGTCTACTTTCTGTCCGACGCATGCGCAGTTAGCAAGGATCAACACTGCACAGTATAACTGTGCATGCGTCGGACAGAAAGTACAGCCAGAACAGCTAGAAAGGAGCAGCCTCCTGCTCTTATTTGCTTAACAAAAAGTCATTCATTTAATTGAGGTGAATTCTTGCTTAATGTCACTGCAGTAATCTTTCACCGAATAATCAACAACAAACAGTTAATGAAAAATCCGAGACGAGATCTGTACCTTGGCAAGGTTGACAGGAACCGTCGTGATGGGCCTGTGTTGAGGGGAGACAACTGTGGCCGTCGTGGCGCCAACATGACGGATGGGCGGGGTGCGACTGGGCTCGGCTGGCCGGATGGGCTGGTACGTGGTGGCGCCACCTGTAGGGGCAGCCTTCGACATTGCCGGCTCCTTCTTCACGCTGATGATTGCACTGGCTCCAGGGTACGTCCCTGTAACGTCATCATCGTCATTATTAATAATGGTGTGTGACAACAGTGACAACATAGTCATCACAGTGACAATACAACTAAAAAAAACCATCATTGACAACCCAGGAACTTCATCTCAGGTGGATTTAACACAGGTCTTCCTATCACGGAGACATGCTATCTAACACTAGACAACGCCTCACCTTTGGTAAGCAGCTGAGCGAGATACGAGGGCGTTGATGAAGCTGCGGCTGCTGAAGGAGGTGATGGTAGTGAGTTGGAAGGAGGAGCAGGAGCGATGTTCCTCTGCTTACGGACCGACTGAGTTGGCTTTGCCTGAAAGTACAGCGAAACAGCTCCATATTATATATAACAACATAAATGATTTCAATGCATTTTCAAAATAACACACCAGTTTACCAGTTTCTTTAATACCTTGAACATTTGATAACTAAAAAAGACAATCTAGCATGATGTAAACCCATAATGATGCGATTTTTTTTTAAACATTGAGTTTGAGAATAATTATCAGTGGTGGTTGTAGGAATTCAAAACAATTATTGTATGAATTTATTGATGGAATTAGTGCTTTATTTTGAAGTGGGAATATTTTACCCATACGCTACTATTAAATAAAATGGGAAGTTGCATGAAATATAAATATATATATAGACATTACCACTGGCACAACGAAGCCGTCCTTCTTCTGTGACACGACGTCAAGGATGGGCTGCGGGAGTAGTTGTGGTTTCCCCGCCACCACCATACTGACGGGCTTGGCGGCAATACGTGTCGGCACACTGGAACTCACAGTCTTTATGTTGTTGGCTGGCAGAACAGAACTGACCGAGCTGCTTTGTGAAATCTGAGGCGAGTTCAGCAGTTGTGTCATAAAGGGCAGCTGCCTTTGTGGCTGTCTTTGCTGCTGCTGCCGTTGCTGCTGCTGCTGTTGTGACTGCTGCTGCTGCTGTTGTAACTGTTGTAACTGCTGCTGCTGCTGCAGTTGCTGTAACAGTGGCATCGGCTTCATGGCAGCTTTAGGCACGATAGCGGGACTCGCACTAGCGGTCAAACCAGACAGGGCCTCAGCGGACAGCATGTTGGGGTTCTGTCCGAGCTGAGTGGACAGGTCCAGGAGCAGGTTGGCCTGAGCCAGCGCGGCCGTGTTGGAGCTCAGGGCCTGAGCGATCTGGTACTCCAGGTTGGACGCTGACATCACGTTGTTGTCCGGGAAATTCTGCTGCAGGGCCGCCAACTGCTGCTCCATTGTCAGGTTCAGTGAGGGATCCATGCCGGGGGCCTGCAAACAGAATAATAACAATAACAATAATGTAGAATAATGTAGAATAATGTAGAATAATAAAAACAATAATAACCATAACAATAATGATAATAATAATATATTATAATAACATAATAACAATAACATAACAATAATTATAATATAAATAACTAATATATAGTAATATAATAATAACAAATATAATAATGTATAATAATAACATAATAATAATAAACAATAATAATATAATATACATATATTATTCAGGATATTTCGCAACTGTGTGCTGCTACTGAATGTAACCGTACACCTACCTCAGCTAGATGTGCACGAAATGTGATACTGCAACCATTCAGAAATTTCAAAATATTTGACGTGGTTGGGTTTTTTTGGTCAGTCACGCAATGTTAAGCTTTCCACTGAAGGCAGCCACAATTACACATAACACAGCAGCCTGTTACAGGAATAAGGTACAAAGGTACAAAGGTACAAAGTTACAACGTAACGCTAGAACTAGCTAACAACGTCCCAGAATGCATCAGTCACCTGTAAGGAAGCCGTGTTCTGGAGGTCCAGACTTCCTGTCGACCCCGACAACAACGTGGACAACATATTGGACTGCCGCGAGTTGAGGATGTCTGAAACAGCAATACAACACGTACATCACCGTGTACAGCATTTAACCTTCTCACTGCTGAATAAAATCAAAGTGTTCTATTTCTGCATGTGATCGGGCAAGTTAACTCGCCTTCAGCAGGGAGAGGGTTAAATGGTTAAGTGCAATTTTTCAAATCTTGAAAGTGACTTTAACCCTTTACCTGCTGAATTAGGCACAGGTACAGCTCTTTAGGGTATCTGGTTGCCTCAGCATGGAGAGGGTTAAACCCCAATTTAAAAAAGAAAAGAAAAAAACAATTCCATTGAATGCCAGTATTTCGGTGAATCCCAATCTTTCATTGAATGCCAAACAATGTTTCAGTGGCGATGCACGGCCAGCCGATGTCGCCGACCCGTCAGAGCCCGATGGACTTTCTGGAGACGTACCCAGCGTCCTCCACGTGTGTCAAGCTGCAGATCGTGGCCGCCATTGGTCTGCCTCAGCGATACCTATCGGTCCTCTTCAGCATAATTCCCGGCCTCGAGTACTGCGACTTCAACGAGTCCACAGGTCTGTACAAACAACTGGGCCGGTATTCTCGAAACTACGTAGCTTAAGAACTTATTAGTCAAAAATCGTTGCGTATGGGTGAAAGATTCCAGCTATGACGTTAAACTCCATATTCACTCACTCACTCACTCGCTAGTCAGAAAAAATCTATGTAGAAGACAGTAGAAAACCAGTTAGGCAAATTGTTAGTATTTACGAACTTCTTAGGACTTTCAAGTTTCGAGAATATGGGTCCTGATGATGAAGTGGATCCACTGTACTGCTGCTACTGTGATACGCATACATCGTAGATTGCAATCGGGAACGGAGATTACGAAAAATTTAAGTACGATTTCATTCTCAAACTCAAATTATATATGGGGATTTGTGAAGAAATGTTTGAGTGTGAAATCGTACTTTTAAATAAGTTGCGTAATCTTGGGGAAGTTGTTTTCGTTGTTAACATCACTCGACATAGCGGCTTTCTAGATGGTCTTTAGTATGTAGTTTTAGTACAGTTTTACAATGGAATATTTATTTTACATTTTCTCCGTGTCTGCAGGCATTGGCTATGCACGCTACTCATCTGCTCAGTGTGCGTCGTACGCACGTGATAAGTTGGACGGCTTTGAGTACCCAATCGGCAGTCAGCTGAGAGTCACGTTCGCCGACGGTGTGACGCAGGGAGCTGGATTATCTGGGTATGGATGAATACAGTCGTATTTTGCCAATTAGTATTATCATGGCTACTTATTGTATGATATCATTGTCATATAAAAGATTCCCACTGCAATGTACAGTGGTTTCAATAGCTGTTCAACTGCAAAAATTGTCCGTCTATTTCTGAGTATTTCCCTAATTTTGCCGTCTACTTTCAATCTTGCTGGTACTACTTTTGCGTCTTATATTTTTTGCTACTCTGCCACCTACTTCCGATTTTACTGAAACCACTGAATGTAAAACAACTCACTCACTCCCTCACTATTGCAATGTATTAGTGAGTTTTTCAATTTCAATTTCTACCAATTTCCTTGAATTTTATGACATTCTTGAAGTTACAAAAATTGCCATTGACACACTAAAACCTGCCTCGGTGTCATTTTTAACAGAATGTTTCATGACCTAAAACTGATTTCTTTTATGACTAGGTCCAGAACAAGAGGTGAAACGCCCGACATGCGACATCAGGTAAATAGAGTCAAAAGTCAAAATTCTCTCATGTTTTTTAAAACAATTTTGTACAATCTTTTTTATGTGAGCCAATTATTAATCATGTACATGTTCTAACTAGGCTGCAATGGTTCTGGAGAAAGCTGGCATCAACCCGCACCAGGTTCTGAATGCAGACAGCGCGCTGGAGCGGGTGGGCTACTGTAACATCCCACTGCCCCCACCTAAACCACTGAAGCCTGAAGACACCATAGTGGCTCAGCGGCTCTTTGTAGTGTGTCAGCCCTCGTCTGTGTCCGAGAAGATCCTCCGAGACGCTTTCTGTAGATTCGGAAATCTCATTGATGTATATCTGCTCACTGGTACGTGTTCTTTCAAATATTGTCGCAAGTGGGTGAAAGATTCCCGCTGCAACGTAAGCAATGACTCACTCTTTAAAAAACTGTCACCTTTAAAGCATTCTGCAAGGGCTTGTTGTATATCCACGAAACATTCCTTTTTACCTTTCTGATGCGATATTGATAGGATGCACTGTCTGCGGAGTGGCAATGTATTATCATCCTTGGTCCTGTCAGTACCAGCTGGTGCTCACAGGTTTACTGCAACATTCAGCACTACAGATCTTGCGGATGTCACTGACAAGTCGTGATATTAGTGAAAGATTCTACAGACCGTAAACAGCCCACATATTTTATCATTATGTACGCGTTTTCATCACTGCCAGATTCAATATCTATGCATATTTATCATGTTTTACTGTGTAAATTACGTGGATACGCGCCTTATCTGGGCTACTGATTCTGTAAAGCCACTCTAAATCCCAATTTAAAAAAATAATAATAAAATTGCAGGTCGTAACTACGGCTACGCCAAGTACGCCAGCAAGGACTCGGCGATGAAGGCGATACAGTTGCTCCATGGCCAGCACCTGACCGGCCAGAGACTGAAGGTTCTGGAGGCGGAACCCCCCAAGGGAGAGGGAGGCGGAGAGGGGCCGGTGAAGAAGCCCAGATATTGAAGGTGAGTGGCACTGAGACACCATGCACTGAGGTCGTTGTCAAAGGTGCTGACAGTCATGGAATGTACACGTCGTATCGTGACAGACATATTCTGAAATATTGGTGATTGATGATAATGCACAAAGGTGTATGTGTGATGTATCATGACAGACATTTTCTGAAATATTTGTGATTGGCGATTATGGTAAAATGCACAAAGGTGTGTGTGTGTGTTGAGTGTGTGTGTGTGTGTGTGCTGACAGTCATGGAATGTACACGAGCACTACATTATCGTATTATGAAAGACATTTTCTGAAATGTTGGTGATTTACGATATTGGTAAAGTGCACAAAGGTGTATGTGTGTGTCACGACAGACATTTTATGAAATATTGTTGATTGCCAAATATGGTAAAATATGCAAAGGTGTATGCGTGCGTGCGTGCATGTGTTAATAAGGGGGATGCGGAGGGTATGTATGGGGATGCGATGCGGAGGGTATGTATGGGGATGCGGAGGGTATGTATAGTAGCAGACAAGTTATCTATCACCTCGGCATCATCCAGAAAACTTGAAATATGGGCATACAGTAATGATAGAAACACAAGCGGGGCAAGTGGAGGAATTCAGGGTAGGGGTGAGTGTTATTTTGTGGTCAAAAAGTTCGAAACTTGATTGTTTTTATTTTCCACGTGTATTGAATGCCTTGAATAGAGGGGTGCCACGATATACCTACCTTATGATGCAATTTGTGTATTATGATTGATATAGGCTCATGGCATGATACACATCACGATACTGATTTTATATTTAAGCTTTGTAAATGCTTTGGACTACTAACATTAAATGGAGAGCTATGAGCCTGTTTAGGTTATTTCTTTACAAATCATGAAGAAATAAAGTGAAAATATAAAAAAAATAATAATAAAGAAATAACATTAACACGCTTGGTGAATATAACAATGATTAAAAAAAGAAAAGAAGACAAAACAAACAGCAGCCCTACTAGGATGTTCATTTCAAGGCAACATGGTTTGAAGAGCTGACAATAATTGCATTTATCACTATCATGGATTTAATAGTTTATTGTTTAAAAAAACAAAACGCTAAACACATAAATGTGAACATGCATTTTTAAATTGATCCACAATAGAGTGAATCACAATGTTAGAATAACAATTCATCGGTGAATCGTGACAACCCTAATTGAATACCTTTGCCGTTGACATTAGGACTGGAGCTGTTTTAATTGCATGCCTTGTATCATGTTTATTTTTGTATTGAATAATGATGATGTCATTTAAAAAATGTAAACATGATCTTGGTTTTTAACAGTTACAGTTGACTGACCCTGAAAACGGACATCCACAAATTTACTGACGGTTGAAGTTGTGACATGCAAGACCTATCGTACTCTGACATAGTACATTGTGAATAAGAGTTGACCAGTCAGAGTAGTTGATCTGTGAACGGACCAATCAGTGACATCCATCGGTATCACGCGACTGTTATAAATGTTATATACCCTTCCCTGTAATGGCTAAGCATTTGCAATGTTGAAGTTGTTAGTGTGATGTTTTAAGATTATACATGGCGTACACAGTTTTAATATGTTGTTCTGTATCTATTGGCATTGCAATTTGCCAGTTTTGGAGCAAAATATTTGATAGCATTTAACAGGGTTTCTCCGAACGCGCAAATTTAAAGTTTAGACGCACTTTATTAATAAGTTTTCAGTAATAGTGTCAGATTAATTTTTGGTTTCATAGTGATAGCATTATTAACCCATTTAAGCCTAGCGTCCTTGTACAAGGACGGTTAGTATTAACATCTACTACATCTACATTATATTTCA
>JAVCKZ010093366.1:0-24741 GCA_034780755.1 Lepetodrilus elevatus | reverse complement strand
CGTCTGCGTCGCGCTTGCGTCGGCGTTTATAGACGCAGACGCAAGCGCTCGTGTGCGCCAAAATCTGCGTTCGATCTGCGCTCGGAGTAACACGTGGCACTTTCAAAATGTCAGCGCTCATAGACGTTGCCATTTTGTTCGAATCACACGTCTCGGGAAAGGCAGCTGATTAGCTCTTCGATAAATCTTGATGCAACGCAAGCGCAGGTAGGCGCACACGAGCGTCTGGCGTCAAATATCAAACGAGATACCTGCGTACAACACACGTTTGACGCAGATGCGACGCACACGAGCGTCTGCGTTGCGCCTGCATATAGAAATGCAAGAATCCAGACGCAGACGCTCGTGTGCACCAGGCTTAAGTTAAGGTTAGTTGATGGAACAGCCTGGGAACCGGTGATTACAAGTTACCATTACAAAGAATGATTTGGTTACTAGATCAACCAAATTAATGGATCTCGTATTTTTGTTAATATTTTTATTTAAGGGAAATTGAGATTATTTGTGAAACTATTTTGTGGTTTATTTGTGCAACGGAATATTGCCAAACAGTTTATAAAATAATTTGAATTTTGTTACAACTAGATCTCCGTAAACACACATTTTTCTGTTTACCATGAAAAAAGGAAACGTCAGTCTCGTGGCTGCAGACTTTGCTTGGGGCTGTACGTTGTTAAATTTAAAGTAACAATAGCAGTATTTTGTGATAAAACAACGAGGAAGTGAGTTAACATGATAATTTAGATACAATCTTCAACCTAATACCCCGAAAACCGGTAACTCGATGGTATAGATCTAGACGTCATCACTTATTTATTATTAATAATATTAATGTAACCTTTTCACTAATAACACAATAATAAGTTGATAAATTGGTCAACAACATTTAAGAAATAAAATGTAAATAGATTTAGTTTTAGTTTTCTTTCTAGAAGAATCCCAATCAATGATTATGAAGAGAACTAATGAAACCGACAGATGTTTGCCAGCTACCCCAAATCACACCGGTTACAGTTGGTTAACAACATTGAAGATTGAAAAACAATTCTTGAAGCAGTCTGTATAATATACAGATATACGGCATAAGGAACTCATAGTGTGACAATAATGACAAACAAATTATCCTTACGTAAAACAAAACACAACTCAAATCGCCCTTGGCTGACAACCGGAAGTTTTTGTACGTCAAAGTGGGCCTATGCGTGCGCATATTATTGACGACAAATATATAGATCTAAAAGCATTAATTTCCTCAAACGAAAACCCCGTTGTTAGGAATAACATGCATATTTAAATTTAAAAACATATTTTCCCACGCATTTACTTGAACGAATTGTAATTATCCCTGATAAATACTTTTAATTTCATGAAATATGCAATGTAGATTCTATAGATATAAGTAGTTGTTAGGCAGACATGTGTTTTCAAAACCGGAAGTGCAGGTGCTTCAAGGTCGCAATATGCAGACGATGCATTGTATGTTTATATGCTTCACGACTAACTGACGAGCGTACCAGCAGTTAATTCAACTGACATACATACAAAATGAGAGTTTTGATAGGTGGGAACATTCAGTAAACGTTCTTGAAGCGAATGAAATAACAAAGAGTTAGAAAACACAAGTGTAAACTGACTCTTAGTCTTATAGACAGACACCAACATTTGTTTTGTTGTTGTTTGAGTCTGAGATTGGTCTCTTTAGACTTTAGACTTGCCTCTTTCAAGATTATTCCACACATATCACGGCTTGTCAGTCTATGGCAGGAGGAAATCCACAATGCCAATAGTTTTAACTGTTGCAGTAAGTCTGCAAGTACCTGTTGGAATGAACCAAGGATGATAACCAATTTAAACCAACAACTAATTAATAGGCAGCGCATCACTAACATTGCATCAGAAAGGTAGCTTCTGCAACTATTGATGCCAGCTATGGCAGGTTTGAACTCAGGTTCTTTGGTTCCCAAATCTGACGGTCTACCACTGGCACGTGCTATCTAGCTCTCATTGTTATAGAAATGTTTGCTCATCATTTTAGACTTCTACACACCTTTTTCTTTTACACACTTTTTTTAAACACAATAGCATAATTAGAAAGTAGAATGGCAATTTGGATGAAGTATATTGTCCGATATCAAATATATCAATTATAAAACAGTGGAGCAAAATACAAGGCTAGAGTCATGATAGTATAATGATGACCTTTTAGTTATTAATGTGCGTGGATCGGTGAATTTCCTGTCTACTTCCAGGTGGCGGTACTGGCTTTATTGGCAGACACTTGGGAAAGCTCCTTGTTGACAATGGATATATGGTGACAAATGTATCTAGGCAACCTGGCCCTGGACTCATTACATGGGTAAAACATCTGTTAGTTTGGCTTTCACTCGACAACATGAATATCGTTAACAATGAATCATAATAAATCACTCGCTATTCTATAATATATTTATTATAAGCAGCGCATGGATGCCTGATATATGAGCAGTGTATGAACAATATTGCATGATATCATTGATAGGAATTTATTCCATTTTCAGAAAGATCTTACTAGGAATGGACTTCCAAATGGCTGTACAGCAGTAGTCAGCCTTGCTGGGGAAAACATACTAAATCCTGCGAAAAGGTATCATTTTTCTCTTTTCTATTTTCATGTTAGATTATATCTTGATATGCGACATCAGAATTCAAGTCGAAGAAAACCAACTATAATTATCCATAACTCACCCTGGCTTCTACGTTAGTACATGCGATAGCCATTGATTACTGTTGAAGCTTCTACATTATTAGATCGTTAGTATCTACACCAGTCCTGAAATGTACCGTACCTAAAGCTCAGACAAGTCATGTGTTTGTTATCCAAAGTGTGTAACTGCAGATCACTTGCTATTTTAGCGATCCTAATATTTACTTATTTGAAAAGTTATTTTCTATTGTAGATGGACACCTGACTTTAAAGATGCTGTAAGGAATAGTCGTATTGGCACAACCAGGACGCTTTCCTCAGTTATTGCTGGTTCTGAGACGCCACCAGAGGTTTTCCTATCCATGTCAGGAGTAGGTTAGTAGAAGGAAAGTAGTATTAGATTAGAAAGGAACAAGCCGCACACTGTCCGGAAACTGTGCTGTCTGTACTATGGCGAGGTGGTGCAGACCGTGCAGGGAAAGTACAGTGATGTCACGGTTATCACCAAATCTTAAAGGGCACTCTTTGCTGCCATTTGGCCTGCGTGCGACGTGTGCTGAACGTTTCTTTCACTCAATACAGTATACTAGAGTGATGTCACAGCACACTTGGCTCAGTTGAAAAGAATACATCCTTCGACTATCGACCTTTTTTCAGTGTTTTATAGTGTTACATGGAAGCCTGACGGGGAAAGAGTTGTAAATTAAATGCTAACAAAATAGGCCTAATATTTCAATTTAACCACCACTCCTACTATACTGTAGGAAACAAGTTAAGGAAAAATGTCAATTGTGTTTTTATTATTTTGATTAAGAGTCACTTTCACGTGTTAAATATCAGTTTATGACAGGAGGTAAACTTCAACATCCGTAATACACAGTGTTGCAGTAACATACTTCTAATCATTGCATCACCAATGTCGGATCCTCTTCCAATGACATCCTGTTGTTGTTTGCAGCGTACTACGAGCCTAGCACAACTGCAGAGTATACAGAAGATAGTCCTGGGGGTGACTACGACTTTCTGTCTCGTCTAACCACGGACTGGGAGGCAGCGGCCAAACTCCCAGAATCCCTTGGGGTCAGACAAGTCAAGATCAGATCAGGCAAGATATTGATAGTGGCGGTATCTCCAATTCTGTTATTATAATAATAATCAAGGGCCAGCAGATATATTTTGTGGGAAATCTTTTTACCAAATTTCGGAACACGGCTTGAGGAATCTGGTGCCATTCTTGAAGAGTACCTGGAGCCTGTAGAAGCTTGGAAATTCTTCACAGTTTAAATAATATAAAAGCTAAATGTATATATCCAAAGACGCCATTGGCCCTTCAGTAATTTTAGGTTGTTAATTGTTGAATGTCTAAAAATAGCAGTAATGATGTGACTTGTGTTGGGAAAATTGTCTTGGATCCAAGGAAGGGTTGTCATGGTTATTAGTAATTATCAGCAACAGATTTCAACAATATAAATCAAGCGTTAATATGGAATCGGCTTATTGATCTGGCTTAGTTAACAACACAGAACTATTTGCTAACTGGATAGGGTTAAATTAGTGATTCACCAAAATATACTCTATATTTACTTGATGCAACTCATGCATTACCAGTCTATGGAATGATTTCACCCTCTCCCTGCTGAATTAAGGCATCTCCAGTTGCCTTCAGAATGGAGAGGGTTAATATTCACAATTATTTCTAAATTTCCTCAATTTCATTCACAGGTGTGGTTTTGGGTCGTGACGGTGGCATGATCAAACAGATGTTCTTTCCGTTCTATTTCGGAGTCGGCGGAAGAATCGGTTCCGGCAGCCAATGGATGCCTTGGATTCATGTGGAGGACATTGCGGGGATATTTGTCCATGCCATCATGAACCCTAGCATCAAAGGCGTCTTGAACGGAGTGGCGCCTGGAACCGCCACAAACAGCGATTTCACCAAAGCCTTTGCCAAAGCCATGTGGAGGCCAGCCGTGTTTCCTGTCCCAGGCTTCGTCATGAACACGATATTCGGACCCGAAAGGGGAAAGGTCATTTTGGAGGGTCAAAAGGTCCTCCCAAAGAGGACTTTAGAAAGTGGGTACAAATTCTTTTTCCCAGATTTGTCGTCGGCCTGTGAAAGCTGTGCACAACTTGTTTACAATGAAAGTCTTCAATAGAAACAACAAATTAAAATTTTGTGTGTGAAGGGTGAACATGTGAATGTGTTTATGGATATGTGCACTGTGTTTATGAATGTACAAACTGACTACATGGACAGAGTCTGGCCTGGAGCCAAGGGCAAGCAATAGACAGTTGAAGCCACGATGAATAATAGAACTTCTTATTGACATGTTCCTGCAAAAATACTTATCCAGCTAATTTGTATATACCAATTTGATAACCATGGAACAGGTAAAGTGTTAAATATGGAGAGAAAAAAAATATTAACCTTCTCCCTGTTGACTAAAATCAAAGTGTTCTATTTCTGCATGTGATCGGGCAAGTTAAGTCACCTTCAGCAGGGAGATTTTTCAAACAACTGTATTCATTTTATACTTTTTTTTCCAATCATGGTAAACTGTATAGAATGTTTCAAACAAGATTTAATTTTCTACTTTGTAAAATGAACATGTTATAGCAAGAATACACTTTATAGATGTTGAAATATAATGTTTATACACTAAATTGAAGTGCATGTTTTGCTCAATCGTGATGAAATGTATTTGTACATTGGAGACTACCATATACACATGTACATATGATCATAATTTTACTTTCTGTCCATTTACAACTCAAGTCTCGCATTTTGAAAAACTTTATGGTCAAGGAATTTGTGACACTACCTATGTAAACATGAAATAATATTAAAATATTTTTGATTTTATGAATTACAAGCCTTGCTACAATATCAATGAAGTATCATTGATTTACTGGATATCGAGTTATTTATTATAATTCTTACCCACAAGGGCAAGCATATGCCGTTTCGTAATATATTGGTATTGCCTGTACGGATATTACTTGACACTTTTCTGCAATGTGATTGGCTAACCTTCAACTCTAACCTGGACGGAACTACTTTCGTCATCCTGGTTTTCCCATTCATAAATGCTTGATCTTCAACTCATTAACGTCACTACATAACAGTGCTGACAATGAAATGACATTGTAGATGCATCTTAGAATCGGATTACTTTTGATAAAAAGACTGATGCTAGGCCTATTTAGTACTTTTACACACTTTGGGTAAGAAATAAGATACTAACCTCGCTTCCATTTCGTATCAGATGTATGTCCTTGTGCCATAATTTTAGTTTTGAGCTCCATTTGTAATTCAATGATCAATCGTCGCCTAAATTACGTAAATGCACACTTCCTTTATTTCTGAGTTGGATATGTCGTACCACACAGTTGTAGCACTATGATCATTCTGTTAGAAGTCAAATAGTATTCAAGACCAAAAATTCACATGAAATGTTTTATTTGGCAGGATAATAATGAACAATAGCATTTCATCTTTGTGGCATTTACAACGCTGCAACGAAACAGTATTTTACACTTACTCTTCAATCATATATACACAGTCTTCGTCAATACGTTTGTTATCTACAAAAGCACAGCTCAATAATAATAATAATAATAATGATAATAATAATACAAATAGAAATCTATTTCTGAATAAATATATACACCATTTCCAGGTCATTTAGTGGATCCATTAGTAGACAACAGCACAAAGTCACAACAACTCTTTTGTACACCCAGTGAATATTTATCCAGGACTTTGGATATTGTCCTGTACGTTCATAATAATTAAGATTATGTCTGTATTCATGATCCCAAATCTGCAATCTTGACTTTACACAAGTATTGGAAATGTCGCCTGAATTGAGCTGCAAGCAAATATTAATCCTGAAAACAAACAAAAAAGTTCAATATCTGAACGGCCGAGAAAGTTCTGTGGTGCATACGTTTTCCCAATTTTGACCACACTGCTTGGGGTACTTTTTGGTCTGCTGACCACTTTTTGCAAGATTTCTTGACCGTTGACGGTTATTGAACGCATCCCCAGTTGTCTTTCTCAAGTAGCCAACTGATGGTACTGATATTCAGTTCAGGACAGAGATACGATCTGGCGAAATACAGACATTCAGATCAACGTACACAGTGCCACATCCAAGATACTACAGGGAAGTCAGCTAATTCTGATTTACCATTTCATTTTTGCACTTGTGTGTAACTAAATCATAAGCATTTGACATAAATATATAGATTTTTTAAAAATGTCTGCAAATAATAAAACAAAACAAATTGACTCAAAATGCCTATCACAACCTTCAAACTAAATGTTGTTAAATTTAACAAATTTGCTAAATTAATATGTACAATTGTAGCATGCAAATCTGATCACATTGTAAAAAGTGGACAAGAACACAAACAGAAGATTGTGAATGAAGAAAGGTAGACTTTGACTAATGAATGTGTATACCATAAAGGTAGAGTGAGTGAGTGAATATGGAGTTTAACGTCGCTGCGGGAATCTTTCACCCATTTGCGACGAACCATAAAGGTAGAATGATGTATGTTAACATTGTTATGTAGCTACTAATAGGTAGTAGCTGCAACGGTTATTATATCATTAATGGAAAATTACCGACAAAATGGCATGTATTAAACTGTGGCCCCAAACAAAGGCCTAAAACTAAAGTACTTAATAATATGGAAATTTCGAAACCAACAAAAAGGTCCATCTTGACATGCAAATACACTTTCACGCTACTGTCAGCAAGCTAATTACTGACCAAAATTATACACTGAAAATATTTGTGTAGCACTTTTCAAAACGATACCTATAAATACATACTGAAATCTTCCACTATAATGATTGTAATTAGCAAGACGTTGATCCCTGTTTCTCTCATCATTTGGTGGCATAAAGCACTTCCTCTATAAGGTTGCATAATTACACGGAGGTCAGCAAGGCAACATAGCTGCAACTTTATTAGTAAAAATATATTTGCACACATTACATTTCCAAATCCCCTTTAATAACTATATCAGAATACTGTAGATTCTTCTACACATCAATTTCATTATTGAACTGTAAAATAAACTGTCAAATAGTAGATAGTTTGAATAGAAATACATTTATTATCATGATTATGTAATAATTTGTTTTCTTAAATCAAATTGAAGGAAAACAATGGAAGTTCCAATCGCCTGGCAGTTAATAGAAATGTCATTGTTTTGTTATTTATATCATTATTCGGGCGAGTACGTTTTAAAGTTTTATCAATTTATAGAGATATTTAGTCTACAAGTGAATATGGAGTTTAACGTCACTGCGGGAATCTTTCACCCATTTGCGACGATTTCGTCTACAAGAAGGTAAATTATCTTCAGATCTATTCATTATTGATTAAAATAATAAGTACCGTACTTATCTAGAAGCCTGGTAATATATTTTTCTGATAATATACACATAGGTCGCCATTGCCACATTACATGTTGGGTATTGCAATATCGACATAAATAAATTGTATACAGAAAAAAAGAAGGTACAATCCTATATACAGATTATCTTATGATTATAAATTAAGAAATATACAAATATTCAATATTCACATCTATGAATGTATATTTTGATCAGCAATAATGGTACAGTATCTGTAATATCTTTTCATCTATCTTCAGTCCTCGGAATGCAAGTAATATTGAAGTGACTTTTTTCTCTCTCTCCTATCTATTATTAGTACCAGTATTAATGCCGTTAGTCATTTGTAACCATCAACATCCTTGAATACATGCTCATTTTTTCAACCTCTCGCATTATTCTGCTATCCCTCGATTCGTGAATATCGATGAAGGTATTTGGGGATGAAATGAGTGATTTAATGCTTATCGTCGCAGCGGGAATATTTCGCCCATACGCCACGATTTTGGATGAAGATGAATATGAACCCAAATTGAAATGTGAGGGTGGGGAAATAGGGGTGGGGGATCTCATTTGTTGCCATAGCACGTGTATCACAAGCTATTCATATTTCAATAATATATACACACACACTGTAACAGCAAATACTAACATTGCATTCCGTCATAATATTGTGCTCGACATCTTGGGGGGAAATTAATAAAGATACCGCTTGTTCAAAATGCATCTCTCGCTCTCTAGGAGTTCAAAAAGTGAATATTCACAGTCGACCATACATTTGCAGCGTGGAATGAAGCACTAAAGCCACAAATGATGGGAGCATATCTTCATGTACGCCTACATCGACATACGTAGGCATACAAGTCTAGAATAGTCTCCACTCAAAAATCACATTTCACAAACGCTGGACCACAGACAATTTCGGCGCAAGATTCAAAAGTGCAGCTGTAAGACCAGCTTGGAAAGGATAAAATATTGACGCGATTTCATCCTGGACGTTTCCCTGCAGTTAACCAACTCTCCCTGCTGAATTACACGTTCTTCAGGGCATCTCTGGTTGCCTCCAACACGAAGAGGGTTAATCCTCTCTGCTGAATTACGCACTGGCTGAGCTTTCTATGGCATCTCTGGTTGCCTCCAACACGGAGAGGGTTAACCCTATCTCTGCTGAATTACGCACTGGCTGAGCTTTCTAGGGCATCTCTGGTTGCCTCCAACACGGAGAGGGTTAACCCTATCTCTGCTGGATTAAGTACACGCACAGCTCTTTAGGGCATCTCTAGTTGCCTCCAGCACGGAGAGGGTTAATGCAGTTCCTTTGCTTGATTGAGAGCTCCTGACAACTTGTACACAGAAGCTGGTATCCATGAAAGACGAGAATCTTGACTGGGAAACATCTCCGAGATGGAGCACGGCCTACCCTACTGTACACTATTGCCACAAGCCTTGAGGGAAATTGTTTACCTCGCCAGTCTCTGTTACAGCGGTGCCGTTCTGAGTGTAAGTCATTCGTATCCTTACTCGGATGGGTTGCTGGAAGGAAACGTCAAAACTTAAATTTCTTTCTTAATTTTCATAAAATCTGGAATGTGTGATTATGGTGTTTATGAGATTTTTTCGCCCATTTGCAACGACTGAAAAGGTGAAAAGTAAGATAAAAATAATAAATTACTTTATCTATAAATTTCCATAAGAGTAAACCCAGAATGATTAGATGAAACTTTCACATTGTGTTCTACGACCACACACAGGTATAAACCAGCATTCAATTCCATATAATAGTACCAGCATACTATCAAGATAGGCCTATATTATACCATACCTTTGATGGGTTCTGTATGCGTATAACCTGTTCTACTAGTTCGCTGCTCATTGGTGGAAGCAAGTTGCCCGACGGTGACTGTAACTGAAGCTGGAATGACTGCAAAAGACAAGACAAGATTAGGATACATTTGGTTTGAATTGGGGTTTAGAACTACTTTCAAGATTATTTTAATTAAATCACAGCTTGTAGCGTTGAATGTTGCAGCAAATCATGAGTACTGTCAGGTAGTGACAGACCAAGGATGATACCTGCATTACCACAGGACAGACATCACATCCTATCATGATTGCACCGGTAAGGGAACATTTGCGAACTTTGATGCCAGGCTTACTGGTTGTGATTTCAACATAGGGCCCTTGGGCTCCGAAGTCCAACAGTTTACCATTCAATTAATAAATTAACCTTTGGAACGGCTGCCTGGAAAACAAACTCCGTGATCGGCGTCGATGTGGAATTGGAGGCCTTCATGTTGATAACAGTGACCTCGGCCTGACCATCGTCACGACGGCAACAGAACTCCAACAGTAGGCCGTTCTTGTTGAATGCTATAAATGGCGGGAAACCTGCAAACAAGAGAAATACAGCACAACTGTAATACTTTACACAACACTTTACAGTTATTTACAGTTGCTTCTTTTCTCTCAAAATGTAATTATGTTTTTAAAAATTATTTAAAAAAGATAATCTTGAAAGACCATGAAACATCTGAGTGCTTTATTTTGAAGGGAATGTCTCTTACTGTGTTGGTCACCCTGGCCAGTCCCACCGTTCATCTGGTTACTGAGAGGTGACGTGGGCTGCATAAAGCCGCCCATCAGGTTACTTTGAAGCGGAAGCACTGAAACATTGAAGTTACCTTGATTACTTGCGGATAGACATAAGAACACCTCCTAAATTATCTACTATCACATGGGTGGAAAATAATTATTTTTATTTACATTTTTATTATTTTTCTCTAGTTCATAGAATAACAAGCTAACACTCGTAAATATGCATATTATCCAATGTGCCTAGAAATGGTAATATTTTCATGGTAAATAAAATTTAAAAAATCCAATTAAAATGAAAGTATTTGCAAGTGTAGATGGTTTGAAATAATGCAGTTCAACGAGGTCCATCTAGCAAGATATTAATTAAAAATTAGCATTCATAATACAATGATATTTTTATCTACGGTGTAAAAACAAGTAACATATGCGGGAGACATATATCTTGTTTCAGAATGTACCTGTGTTGGCAGGTGAAGTCACAGGGCCGAGATCGCCAAGTAAATCCAACAAGTCATCGGCTCCGCTGCTTTTCACAGGCTCAGTTGTTCCATTAGGACTAGATGGCCCATTGCCCAGGATGTCCAGAATATTGGCACTCTGTAACAAACAATGGCAAGCAATGAAGCTAGAGCAGGGTTTAGAGTTGCTTTCAAGATTATTTCACTTATATCACGACTACTCAGTTTAGGGCAGGACACAACCCACAATATCGATAGCGCTGAATGTTGCAGAAAACCTGCGAGCACCGGTTGGTAGGGACAGATCAAGGATGATATCTGCATTGCCACTCTACAGATAGCGCATGCCTGTGCCTAATCCAGCAGCGAGAGTGTTAACCATGCCACGAAGATTTCCCCACAAATTCCGACGTTACCTCTGGCTGTTGAATGGTGTGGAGGTCGTTGTGGATGTTGGTGCGCACCACTTTGTCCGCCACGTTGAGGAGGTCCTCCTCCTCGGCCCCGCCCATCTCTCCGTTCTCCATGATGTTGCGACACTTGTTGTGGTCCAGGAGTGGCATGTGCTCCAGCAGTGCCGTCCTCATGGCGTCGTACTTGGTGAACAGACTGGAGAACTCCACCGAGCGCTGCTGCAGTTCAACGTTTGTGTTGGAGCCGTACACTCCTATCACGTGCTGAATTAGTCTGCAACAAATTTTATACAATAAAAAATACTTTAAAATTAATTAATTTAAAAAAAAAATTAAATTGGTAACATTCAAGTAGTTACTGACAGACCAAGGATGCATTGCCATTGTACAGAATCAGGGAGATCTCGCGAATGAATTCCAAGGATCCTGGAATGATCGTAGCATATTCAAATTCTGATCAAGAGGTACGTACGACTTAGAGTTGGGGAACCTGGAGCCGAGTTTCATCAAGGCCGTGATGGCGTATTCCTTAGTGATGAGCGTGGAGTTACTTCCTGCTAGAACCTTCTCCAGAATCCTGATTACATCCTCCTCTGTCGCCTGCAAGCAATCACGTAAACTTAAACATCTCCGACTCGCATTTGCCTCAAAGGTTAAATACAAATCCATTTTTTAAATTTTGGCCTCGTAAATAATACACAAAAAGGGTGTTATTTCTAACCAAAGAAAAAGCTAGTACATACATCGAGATGACTAGTAATATTGTTATGTTACATTACAACAGTGAGCTGGTGATTATGGAGCTGCAGCACTCTTTCAACCACTTGCGACGATCGAAATGGAGTTTCTTCACTATTGTATCTGGATGACTGTTGCTCTAGTGTTATAAAGAAAATCCACAAAAACTGATCTAGTCCTCACATCGAGCGGAGTTTCGTCCTCTGTGTTGTCGGAGAAGAGCTGCTCCCCGTACTCGCCGATGCACCAGGCGGCCACCTGCACGAGCGGCTGCTGCACCTGGTCCTCTCTCAGCGCGCGGAACAGCTGGATGGCCGTGTAGCCGTGCAGCATCTCGGCCTCCGAGATCAGCTGTATCAGTATGGACACCACGTCGGACTGCAAGCTGTTCCCTGCCTGGAAAGGTATGATACACTTGTCAACATGGCCTAAATCACTGAGAGTGATTGAATATATACTTTACGTCGCAACAGGAATTTTTCACCCATAGATGACGACGCGAGTGAGTAAGTGAGCTAACAAGTGATTATGGAGTTTAACGTCACTGCAGGAATTGCGACAAAACTGGGGAGTATACAAACAAAGCATACATTTTTCAGGCACTGAAGGTTAATATTCACAGCTCTACGTCTCCCTACTGAATACTGGAGGAGGTCACTGATTTTAGTACTGGAGGATTTTACAGCTGGATGGGTGGGAACAGTTGCTCAAAAGTGCTACTGGGTGACATGACCCAGGCTCAAACCCTGGACCTCCAAGTTACGAGGCAGACTCGCTACCGCTAGACCACCGCGCTCCACATGATTGCCAGTTTCTATTGAGCGACAAGATATTCAATCTACTTACTGTTGTGAGGACTTTCATGATTGTATCAATATGCCATCTTTTGTTGGGTGCATATCTAGAAAGAACACAAACAATATTTAAATGTATGAATTTTACCGTAATTTCTACATTTCATAACACAGTAGCAGCACTGTCTAGGTATGTTTCATGCTCAATCCTCGTTACTAACATATTTGTGTCGGCTACATTATTGTGAACTGTCTTCCTTACAACTTTCATCTGAATGTTCCCATTACAATTCTATGCAATTATTCTACAATTAATTATTTGATTGAACATTTGAGACTAACAACAATTCTATACGATTATTCTCTAATTATTTAGTTCACTGAAAATTTGAGAGTATAATTTGACCAATCATGGAATTCTTGGACATATTGCTGCGGTACATGCAGACACGACATACTTGGTAGCGGCCATGATGATATTCAGGCAACAGTCGGGCTTAAACTCCATGTCGCACGTCTCCAGGAAGTGAAGCAGCTCCTTCATCATCCCGCGCACGTTGTTGGTGTTGATGAGAGCGAAGGACAACTCCACCGCACGTCTGAAACCCACAGTACAGCCGTGATTAAACATTCATATGTCATCCAATGTAAAATACTTTATGGTATTCTGGCATGCATATTCCATCCACCTAACCACCCACCCATCCATCCTACCTTCTTATGGACACATCAGGATCCTTCAGACAGTCCACAATGGTGGTTCGATGTCTCTGTACCGCGTTGTAGTCCGCCTGTACCACCCGTAGTAAAGTGTTCAGAGCCACATACCTAGACATAAAGAGAAAACACTGTAAGAACAAAGTTCAGTTATGACAGGTGAGACGAGACTACTCACAATGAAAGCTATGTATTCTTAATTTCTTGTATGTATATACAAATATTATTGTTGAATCGGCACTTTGTGTCACAGCGGGAATGGTTCAAGCACACACATTGAGTGAGTGAATATGGAGTTTAACGTCGCTGCAGGAATCTTTCACCCATTTGCGACGATTCAACCATACGCAACAACTACAATGTTAGACATGGAACTCACCTAATATTCTTATCGTTATTCAACAGGAATCTTCCAAGAATATTTACTGCCAAAACCTGAAATACGAATGCGACATTTTTCACATAAATAGTGAAAATATGAAATATCGAGAATTGAAACTTACACACAGTATCATTTTCCTAGAGGGTTAAAATTTACTTATTTAACCAGTGAAACTTTCAAATTCATTATATATATTAGTTCAAATTTTTAAATGTTGCCTTTGTAACACATGTCAAATGGCAAAATGGCCAATGCCTGAATTATGTGAAGTGGATATGAACAAACGTATTACCGAAAATTGTATAAAAAAAACGACATTAATCTTTTCAAAATGGCCAACCAGTAATCGGCCGTTCATGTCCATATCATAGTTAATCAAATTTGCACCAATAATGTGAACAAATGACTTAGTTCCTTACCCTAAGACCAGCTTCAGACTGAATGCCCATAATAGTGAGAACAATCTCGTACAAAATTGCATGGCCAACATTCTTACTCGTATCCGTGTTTGTAGCAACCTGAAAAATAAATAAATAAAATAAACATTGATCAACACATGGAAAGAAATATAAAAATATTAAAAGTTGTTTAAATTGGCCTATGAGATTACTGCAGTCTTCGAATTAATAGGGGTTATCTGTGTGACCCCATGAAAATTACAGATTTTACCACTATTAACATTGGGCCTATGGAGAACGACCCCTTTATTATTTTCTTTATTTTGAACACAGTTACTGTGATGCAGATGATTTATTTTGGTTTGCAACTCACCTGTGCCAAAATATCATTCATTGTTTCGCTGGCATCCGTGTCATTTTTACCCAGAATCCTCAGTAGTCGCAAGATCTTCACCTGTACACAAACACACATTAACATGAGATATCAAGGAGATAAAAATTCACTATTTAAAACTACCACCAGAAAGTAATTGAAAAAATTGATACTTAACAATATTCATCCTGCTCAATAAAACTAGATGTACTGTCATACCCTATCATGTCCAAGACTTGTGATTTTGATATATCCATCAAGGGTAATTTTTAATTAATTGAAATATCTCAAAATTGAGACCTAGCACAGTAACTGAAAGTGAAAGTGTCTCAAAACTGGGAACTGTTTAGTGAAAATGTCGAAAATAGAGACCATGTAATCAAAAGTTAAAGCTTTTCAAATTTGACAAAACCAGTAAATGAAACTTAAATATGCTATCATGAAAGACATGGACATTTGGAGTACAAAGACCACTGACCTGTAGATACGGGTCACTGACGCCCGAGACGTCGTGTTCGGGGGAGTACCCAGCCATGATCAAGTTCTTCAGGATGCGGACTAGTTGGGGAACAAGCTGGAATAAAACGAATGTCATTTACCAAGAGAGTCAAAACATCCAGTAACAAGTAAATTATCATATTCGACGGGCAGTTAATACATTACAGACACTATTTTAGTACCAGACACACCATTTTAGTACTAGCTCTAGTAAATGTATTCAATCCGAAAAACCAACCCACAAGTTGTCATGTTGTACAGTTATATTAGCTAACAACGATTCTTTTATACAAGTTAATATTGTAATTTTGTCACATTTGCATGCAATACTTTAGAAATACACTGTGAGGACCACAGAATGAGACGGATAGAAACAGATATTAAACCAGGCTGAAAGATTTCAACCAGCCCAAATGTGTAAAAATATACAAATTTCAACATTTTGATCGATCACCTAAAGTTTTTCCATACATCTTCAGTTGCGAGTCCATAGTATAAAAATATATTACAGAACATGCAAGAAGATATACCCTTCTAATAACCTATGTATTTTTTCTTTCTAAAATGAATTAGTGCTTTATGTTGTAGTGGAAATATTTCACCCGTACACGGCCACTGTCTAATACAAATGAGCAGATTATTTGTTAAATATTTTACTATTTTGTTTACACCTAGTTAGCTATGATAGGAAGCAATCACACATAGGACCATGTTTTAACAGACAAGATTAATTATTGGAAAGAATTATGGCAAGACAAGTAGTCATGGCAACAAGCATGGTAATACTACTAATAGCACATTAGATAAGATGTACTCCAAACCATGACAAGTAACCATGGCAACAACACATATAGCTGTCCTCCCATTCATTACAAGTAACCATGGCAACAAGTATGGCAACAACACATGACAGGTAGCCATGGATTTAACCCTCTCCGTGCTGAATGCAACCATAGATGTCCTAAAGAGCAGTAACTGTGCCTAATCCAGCAGGGAGAGGGTTAATACAGTTGTGGTTGTTAATTTGAGGTAAATATACTACATAAATGATACCCCAGTACTAGAACATATTTTCAAGTAAGCATTCCAACAAACATATTTATTCTTCAACATATCAGTTTATACCATATTTTCACTCAGCTTTATACAAATATCAAAAGTAGATCTATACAACATCCATACCAAGTTTTACCGAAATTTAAGACACAAACATAGATCTAAACCATATCCACATTCAGTCTAATGAACGACAAAACATGCCTTCTCTATGCTAGCCGAATTGAATACATATATTTCGTTCCAACATTACGACTTGCTCAATACACAATACATTCTGCTGGTCTTTACAAAAAAATATTTAAACAAAGAAAAGACAACATTTTGATGGAGCTACAATAATAACTATCATAAGATATCTTGCACTTCACAATAATACATAATGATCATTCACTAATAATTCCTTCAAGAAATGACTACATGTATTAATTTCCATATATTCTACATACTATGCGCCCCAAACTTCAGAACTGTCATACACATCCTAAGAAGTATGCTTAGACACGCGTAGCAAGTCAATACAGTACTAAAGCCCCAATTGAAAAAACCCAACATGTTAATACAGCAACCCTCATGTTAACACGCCAATTCCTTTAGACTGAAACGGATGGCATGCAATTAAATATTAGTACAAAGCCAGCAAATGTACAACTCGGACACACTGAAGCATGCCTGCATCGTCAAACATACCTCTTTTCCCTGACAGAAGCATGGGAAAATAAACACAATGCTCACGAAAAACACCATGTTTGAATAAAATAAGAAAACAAAATGTAAAGTTTAGTAAACCCAGTTCAATTTTTTATATATAAAATATTGAACGTTATATCATGAAAGTAAATAATATTCAATTGTAAACAAACACCACATCATAGAAAGTAATTTGAGATGGAATTGTAAAAAAAAATAATTTTTTAATAAGAATCGTGCAACACCCTACAGTGTGTTTATTCTCGAATGTCATTAAATTGTAGCACAACTGCGAGAACTAAAGAGGAAAATTATCTTACCGCTTTGGGCCCCTGTGTTTGGACAAAATAAACATGCAGTTGAGTCAGTTAATAACCTAACATAAACACCAAAAACAGACGCCTACATTTAATGTACTAAGCTACCCAGTTATTGACACACTAAGTGTTAAATTACCACACCAACATCATTAAGTTTGCTGAAAACGTATCCGTTCCCCCAAGAGCCCAAATACCTTCGCCGACAAGCAAACGTTTGAAAAATTAGGATTTTATTTTAATTTTCACTTCAATTCATGCAAATCTGAGTAGATATACATGGCTGGAGAGAGTTGCAACATAAATGTGCAGAAGCAACACAAGCAAACACACAAACAGTGACACAAAGCGGCACATGAAGGGATTTGAATTTGGAGTACTATTTCTCATGCACAATTTTGCAAGGACTAAATGTTTTTATTCTATGCACATGTAGTAATATTTCATCTATATGCGACACAATGTAGGAAGTAATGCCAGGCTGTCATGCACTATTCTGACAAGAAACATGGTGTAGGCTATATTAGGGCATTTGTACATACTGTAATTAAACTGTGCGGTTTTGTTTTACAGGACTGGGCCCGGATGTATGAAACGCTAATGCTCCATTAAACCTACATTAACCTTCTCTTTGCTGAATAAAATCAAAGTATTCTATTTCTGCATGTGATCGGGCAACTTAAGTCTCCTTCAGCAGGTAGAGGGTTAACTAATGCAGTATTATGTTAGCATTGAATGTCAATGGAGGGATAATGGCTAACGACGTCATTAGTTAATGGCACTTTCATACAACCTGGCCTGGGTCTTTGTCTGCATACAGTTCTATACAGCATTTATTGTATTGTTTTGGGAATTCACCTACTCTCATTTGTATCACACGAGGGTTGTGTGGAATGCTTGTCTACTTCAATTCTATTGTTTGAATTTCCATTACAGTGTGAATATTTCATCCATACGCGATAACGCCTACTTCGACATTTACCTACTGATAACTGATCATTTTATGCCACACCCACTATGGCTGCTTACAAATACACTAAACGTTCATATATGTTACTTTCTGGGAAGATATACAAGTGAGTGAATTACTGCATTATGCTCAGCGAGAATCTTTCACCCATAAGCAACAAAGATATACTGGTATCAAAATTTGCTAGGGATCACTATTAAGTTTGGTATTATATTATATTATATTTCAACATGGGGTCATTGAATAATCTTTTCCTACAAAAATGGTACAATCCGTAGCAAATTTTGAGTAGTATATATGAATACATACTCTAATACTAAATACAATAGTAGTAGGATTTCTGATGTTTTCTTTTGTTGACATATAAAAAATACTAATTATATAACAAAATGCAGTTGGCGATGTCTGTTATTCGGACACAAGCCTACAAGAAATATACCAAGGGGAGACTACTGTCTATAAAAAACTAATTTTGAGGGGAAAAAGCGCATAATTAGCATATTTGAAAGCTACTGAATACATAGACCACTACAACACGCTGGTTGACATGCAGGATACTGCAAACAAGCCAAGTACAGACCGACGTTCGGACAGCAAACAACTCTCACCTTTCGGAAATGATGTAGAGTGTCGGGACTCTTCTCACACATCTCAATAATTAGACAAACAGCCGTCAGCAAAACACCTGCAAAAAATAATAATATATAAATATATTGTAACATGTGGACATCTGGAAAGATGGCCTGAAATCCAGACCCAGCCCCGAGTGAGAGGAGTGATTATTGCTTTACACGACAGCGGGATTCTTTCACCCATACGCTAGCCAAGCGAAGCCTCACCCCCCTCGAAATGTATGGCAAGCTTTTCTACGTGCTAATCATGCAAACAGACGATGGCATTTCTTCCACTCAACATGGTTTCACAATGTCATTTATACCTGCGTTATGCTAGCCTTGCAATATGTTGTTTACCACTTGGCTAATCAAGTTATTCCTAGCTTAAAGTGTACCTGTATTCTTATTGACCGATAGGTATCATCACTACCTGGGAGATTGACAGCTGCATAAGGTTAATTATATTAAACGTACCATGGTTTTTCTCATTGAGCAGTGATCGGGTGGCAGGAATATACATCTCCATGAGATCGGGGACTTTGCGGATGATCTTGAACGCACACAGGATAGACTGAAAATGACGTGATAAAAAACAAATTAAAAATATTGTACTGATAGTGCTTCAAAAATTATTTTAAAATGTGAACCAGCTACATTCTGAAATGCCAAATATTGAAACATTTTCTGGTTACTTACCTTTTTCTTGATGTACGCATTCGAGGATTTGATCATTTTCTCTATTTCCCCAGCCAAGTCTCTGCTCATCTCCACAGAACAGATCGATCCCATCGTGCACAGCGCCAGACTCTGAATGTACTGGGTCTGGTGACTCAGGTCACTGAAACATTGAAACGTAAAATGTAATTTTATACAGGGCATGCCAATTCAGGTCACTAAAACATTGAAACATAGACAGGTCAGATCTTATTGGGTAACGGGTCTGCCGATTCATGGTAACAGTAGAAGCAGATTAATTCAAATCAAGAACAAAAATTGAACAGTAATTAGAGGAAAAGACTAAACACACAGAGATACTTGGATAAAAGGGAAAGATTTTTTTAAATCCAAGCTGTAATCTTTTTCATCGCAAATGTATGGTTAAACGTTCTATAACTTATAAATATTTTAAGCTTTGTATTTTATGTTCTTTGTTGAACTATTAATAAAATAATGTATATTACGGAAACGTGAACAATATCAATAACAACATTGTACTATGAATACAAGAAAGACCCATCTGTGACTACGCATAAATAGACCACAACTGAATATTAAATAGTCTCAATGACATGTTCATGAATTTGTAATTGAATGCTAGATAACTCTTAACATATCATCAGTCATGAGCTTACAGTTGGGAAATACAAGAGCAATAAGCCATATTGGTTGACGCTGAAAAAAGGGAGAGATAGCTGTACAGTTCTGAATACAGTAATTGCATGAAATTCCCTCTCCGTGAGTGAACCTACTTTTTCAGAGAGTTTGTGACAAGGAGATGCACGTCCTGTCTCTCGTCCAACAGCAACATGGCCCCGAGATAGCCGATCCTCTTATCCGTGAAGCGTGGCGACGCTATCAGCTTCAAACATTCTAGCTGTAGTTTAAAAAAAATACATGTCAAGTATAAAATAAAATAAATACTTCCTCATAGTTGCATATCAATTACATCAACTACTATTTATCATGTAATTAATTCAGGACATGAACAGCGTACTGATAATGTACTGTACCTGTCCGAAGTGGGCTGGATACCCCAGCATGTGTATGTACAGGAGCTTGGCCACATTCCGACACCTGTACGTGTTGTCTTCATCGCGGAACGAGTCCCGGATAGCCGCACACTCCTTGTTGACAACGGATCTCTCGTCGGCCGCCGTGCGAGCAGACCGAATTTCCCTAATCAGGTCCCGCAACCGTTTGGGAGTTGGCATGGTTTATGCCGAAGTTCTGCAAAACAAATTTTGACGATTTACCAAATTTGAATTTAAGGCTCTAGCATAGATTGTCCATTTGTTCACTTTTCAGCACATTGATCCCATTTTTCATTAAATTGGGGTTTAGATCAGCTTTCAAGATTCTTTCACTTGTAATGGACATCTTCAATAGTCAGGCTCAGGCTTACTAATTTTCATATTTTCAATCGTATCAATTCAAATATTTAAATGTCTATTAGGACTGTTACCACGTGATCACAATAATGACGATTGATTCTCTATTAACATGTCTAGTTTTCAGAGCGATGAAGATATTTGTTTGGAAAATTCTAACATTATTTTGCAAATAAACTGACAGTATGCATGGTATCACTAGCAGAATATTATTAGTAATTTTATTAACATAAATTAAGCGAAAACACAATTAAATCAACGTACTGCAGGGTTACTAATAGTCATCGATGGCAACAGATGTTTTTGATAATCAATGCAAAATGTCATCCTGAGCAACCTGGTGATATTATATATAGATTTACCACTAGCCGTATTTACATGCAAAGTTTGTTTTATTTGGCCACACCCTTACGCCAACAATGCATTATAAAAATTAAAAAATAGGCAATTGGTGGTGCACGGAAAATTCTTTGCAAATTTCTATTTCCTTGTCAATATAGCAACATCAACAAGTGTCAACTTATTTTATAGTATACTGAACTCAAAGGTGATTTATTGTTTTATGTCACAGCAGGAATCTTTCAGCCAGAGGGAGAAAGATTTACCAGATACAAAACTAAAAAGGAGTACTAGTAATCACTATGATTAATTACGTAAGTGATTTGTTTTACATCACAGCAGGAATCTTTCACTCCTACGCAATGATGAAAATATTAGAAAGGAAAACCATAATATTACAATGGGAGATATAAAACTTGGCTTGAACAGCAATATTATACACTGAGTGATATGTAGTACTATTGCTGATAACATCACTGTGATCACACTATCTGCAAGGTTATCATGCTGATTAACATAGTAACACAATTATTCAACTAATCTTGATGTAAACATAGATCTCAAAGTGATCAATACAATATGAACAGAACACATACTTTAGTCAAGGACAAAGTGCAATTTATATAATACACATGTATAATGTCAGATTATCAGTATGGGTGGCAGATGTTTCACACCTATTCCATTGTGCCCAAAGTGATTTCACCCCCATCGACATTTTGAGATGTACGTTTTTGCCCATACCGATTTTTTTAAGATAAGTTTTCGCCTCATTTTCTTTTTTTTAAATGTATAGAAAGGTGTTTCTTTATTTGTTGTTGGGTTATTTGGAACATGTTATTTGTAGATCAAGTGATTGTGATATTGTATTTTTAAAATACAAATATAGGCTTGTGACATTTGAAAAAGTACAACACGAATATAGGCGACACTTACGAACTGCACAATATGTATGACAAATCAAATTGGATTCAGTCTCCCAGGTGTTACACAGATGAATTATTCCAGATTAATGATATACAGTTGTAACTTGGATGTTATTCAACATTTAGGACGAAAAGGACACAGACAATATATTTATCATGGGGCGATTCGGTCGAGGGGCAAAACATCATACATCTATTTGTAGCCATTGAAATGTGATGTCCCAAATTTTGTTCGACTGAGATAAAGTAATCTAAACAAATACAAATATTAATCAAATGAAGAAATCCAAGTGTTTATGATTTCAATGTGGTTTTGGTACGGTTGCCATCTCATAGAACAAGCATGATGTTAATATTGACTGTACAGTTAGACAAATGAGATAAATTACATGGTCTGACATTTGTGACAGACAGGTGGAAAATAACAACATTTGAGGACAGTGTCTATACTCAAATACATCTATTTTTTTCGCAATAAACTAAAGCACTGAATGATGCATATTGTGTAGAAAATATGCAATGATAAAGACAGTTTCAAATTAGACGTATCGTCTTGCTCATTGAGTCATATTCACCTGCCACAACTCAATCTAGCCTATTTAGCATACGAAAGAGGTGGGGATGACCACAAGCCGGTTTAATTTCTACCTTTTGCACGTAGTCTACAGGTGTTTAGAGCCGCTATATGTAGAAATATTACAAATATAGCTGGTTCACAATAACATCAAACTACGATCAAGTCGAAAACCACCAGCAGATGTGAAATATCGTATTTTTCATTAGTTTAACACATTGCCTTCCTCCAATATGGCGGTGGGTGATTAGATTTGCGACCTTCCGCGACGTAGAAATAGTACCTAATTCATAGTAAGTGTTTTTCAATAATAGTTGCTCAAAACTTGTATATAACGACATGTATACTACTTGATATGTATGATTTGTACGAAAAATATATAAACTGTATCATTATAAGTCTATATTTGCTACAGCGAAATAATAACAAACCTGAAAATAGTGCACTTCTGCCGTGGCAAGTGCGTGTGACGTCACATCCGCAGTAGCAAGAAAGACAACTCGCCTAAAAAAAAGGAGGAATCGGATGAAGAGATGTAAAATCCTATGACACACAGTAGCCGGGGTGGCGATTTATTAATATTTGCTATTTTATTATATGTAAAGGGAATGGGTGTGATAACAAGTAATTTTAGTCATGATAGAAAAAACCCAATATTTTCATTAGATCTAAAAATAAATTGGTGGGGATTATAAATTTTACTAATGTTCATTTCAATAAATGGTACCTTATGTACCGTATGTACCGTAGTAATAGCAGTGGCCCGATGGCCAATGTCTTAGCTAAATTCACTCAGTCTAAGCTAATGCACTTTGGCAAAGACCGATTGTCTAAGTAAAAATAATAATTCTATATCTAAATTTGCACCTACTTTCCGCGATTGCATGGTCCGGGCATTGCTAAGTCATTTTTAATTGGCCCTGATGTCTTTGATACCTCTCTTGTTAATGTCTCACACTGGTAATACTAAATCTAAGCTGTGTCAATGTAGTTATCATCCTTTGTCTGTCAGTACCACCCAGTGCTCGCAGGTTTACTGCAACAATAAGCACTACAGATGTTGCAGGTTTCATCCTTAGACTACCTGCCATAAGCTGACAAGCTGTGATAGAATCTTGAAAGTGTATCTAAACTCTGTAGTTGGATCTAAAGTAAGTTTATTAAGTTTTTAAACCAAACTTTTCTGCTTAGACCAACAATTTAGACTAGAAAATACATTTATGTATATGTCGAGTGCCATATTATAGGCTAATTAATTGTGGATTCTTACATAATTGTAACTAAATGTAAGGTACACTGTATTTTGAATTTGTAAAACACAAGTAGAATTTTCATCTGCATATTAAAAAACCGTTTAACAATATTATTCAGACATTTTTATCACTGACAGAAACAAATAGTAAATAGATCTATGTGATTTCTCAGTCTTTCAAAAGCAATTAATTTAGCATCTGCAATTTATTTTAAAATAGTGACTATATTTTTCAAATGTATGTAAACTTGTTAAAATAAAATATGGAATTTCTGCAAAGTGAACACATTCTAAATAAAGATTTAAAATTTATTTATTTATCCTCTAGATGGATGAAACACACATAAAATACTTGATATAGGCCTGGTAAGTGGTGGGTACAGCACGTAAACTAGTGCAAATGTGTTGCTCTGCGCTTCGCACATACATCACT
>JAVCKZ010093355.1:0-11561 GCA_034780755.1 Lepetodrilus elevatus | reverse complement strand
ACCCGAACGCGTTCTCGTGTGTTCGACTCGTTCTAGAACACCGTTCTCTGTTCGAGAACAGGGAGTCGAATACACTCTAAGTACATGTATACATACTGCTTGTACGCGCCACTTCCTCACTTCCTCTTACATATGTATAACATACCAAACGTCCCCTATATTGATGCATGGTAAGGGGAAATAATTAATTACCGAAATCATGATTCAGTTATCCATGGAATTATTGTTCTTTAAGAACATACAGCGATTACTATTGAAGTATTTATACTACCAAATTTCGAAACTATGCTTGAAGAATTTGGTGCCATTCTCCTTCTAGCGCGTCTGCATGTTTTTAAAGAGAACCTGAATCCTGTGGACGTTTGGAGAGTCTTCGTTAGATAGATAAATATGTTCAAAAATGCTACTGACCCGTAATTAATTTTGTGAGTATTTATACTTTTGGACAGAATGGTCCTCGTATGAACAGGTCCATACACCCAACAGAACAGAACAGAACCTTTATTCAGCGAGGTCCAGAACATTGGCATATGAGGTACACGTATGAACTACAACAAGGAACATGGTAATCGCGAACAAAGACGAAGTTGCATTGCAATATAATATTGGACAACAGATGAAGTCGTCATCTTTCCACTACAAGAGACTATTACAGTGTAGATTTGTTTCTAACCACTTAGCAAGAGCCGTGCGCTTGAAGTGCACATGAGTCCCCGGGGGGCACTATAGGTCACTTCCTCGGGGTACGGGGCCATGAGTCCAACTACCCCCAAACAAGCGTTTTTCACAATCGTGTTTTCTGCTTGGCTGTACTGCCAAGAAAACTGATTAAACTCGATGAAAAAAATCTTAATTGCCACGTTTTGGATAACGCTAATTGTGCGAAGTGTAAGCCAAAGTGAACATCTTCCGCACAGTGGGGACATATTTTTAAGTAAGGACTGTGCCAAACTAGTCCTGAACAGCTCCCACTGAGCCTTTCTCGGACGCACTGGCCGTGAAATGTTAACAGGGCCTGCCTTTGTTCTCCCACACGATTGGCGAATGTTGTGCAGAAATTCTTTAGGATCAAAGGAGAGATATTTTCCGCTGTAGGAGTCACAAGACCTTATTCCTAAATGAAGCATGAATCCTCTGGCTGTAGGTTCCAGTACTTGGTGATTACGTCCTCCCAGAGAGAGAGAGCTCCTGGTCCTGTAGCCTGGTCCTCCTCTCGTCCTTCCCAGTCCTTCCAGTGCTCTCAACCCTCCTCCATCCATAATCCACTGTATCTGTGGCCAGTCGTTACACGAGTTATTATTCAATTTTCGCAAATCCGTATAGTGGGTGATTGATGATGTTACACTCATTAACTCCGTGTGTGGGTTTAAGGGAACATTGTAGATCAGGGAACTCATCCGGCAATGAAAAATGGCCTGCATCGTATTTTCGTTTCAGCCTCGGGTGTGGTAATATTTTTATCGGAATATTTTTCTTCTTTTTTTTTAGAAATATTACATCATGTGCACACACGCGCGCGCACACACGTGTTCTTTTGTTAATCGATGTACTTTCTTACACACGCTCTGGTTTATCTCCATCTCTGCGTTCTCTCTCTCCCTCTCTTCCTCATTCCAGCGTTCTCTCTTTCTGTCACTCATGAACACTCTATTTATCCCTCCCTCCCTCTCGTTCTCGTTCTCTCTCTCTCTCTTTCTCTCTATCTCTCTCTCTCCTCTCTCTCCTCTCTCTCTCTCTCTCTCTCTCTCTCGTACTTGAAGGTAATATTATTCCATATTCATAAATGTCAATTTATTAATAGTTTTGATACATTATACCTCATCAATTTAATGTTAAATTGATGAATAAAATTTTGAGCAAAGATATAAAATTCGTAGGAATGGTCTTGCTATCACAAAGTGATGCTAAATTTGATTTTGTTCAATTAACAACAGTTTTTAATTTCGCTTTGGTATCTAAAGTTCGTAACAACGACATTGAAAATGGTAACATGATAATTATAATATTATTATTTGCAATGATCAAATGTTCATATATTCAACAGTGTTAATAAATTGAACTGATGATGTAAACAATAATGATCAAAATACAAACAGTTTGAACAATTGCTGTCGATTTGATATTGATAATGGTAAAGCGATGTTATACAAAGTTATGATAACCAACGATCCAAACTTCCTAGAAACCAATTTACATTCGTTTTACATTACATAGATGTATGGCATGTTTCTCAAATATTCACTTCTGACCAGTATTTATATTCTGAAAATCAATTTTTGCCACATGCAATACCTGTGTTATTTAAATAATTGCAATGTAAGCATGAAAATACCGTACATATTCTTCGCATATTAGTTACTGATTTGTATGTTTTCGTTTGTTTCTATACGATATTTAATTATATATGCTTTGTATCTTAAATGGAGCAGATAAGTTCTATTACTTTTACCAAATCCAATGACATGTTTGGTCAATAAACATGTTTAAATAAAAGATAATGTCAAATTAATTATTAGATAGTTTGTATTAAATGTTATTGCCGTCATTGTGATTATATGATATCACTCATGTTAACCAAGCGGTATTTCGATAGTTTACATGGTACTCGATAGTAATACTGACATCAACAACACTACAGGGTCATCGTAACTTCCAGCCTAACACGTTTACGTAATTGGATGGAAGGAGGTCTGTTTTCGCCCGCCATGTCAGATTAACATATAACCATGATGACCATCGTCGCTGCATCTTCAAACGTAAATCCACCCTTTTTAATCCAATTATTTGCTTAACTAGACGATAGCCCGTGTCTGCTACAACAAAAATCTCGACTTAAAATGGTTTTTATTTTTCACGGTCACCTAAGTTCGTTATTCAACCAATCGGGACCAGTTTTCGCTTGACTTAAATCGACGCATAAACTCCATACTGGTGAGATTGGGTTGTTCATTGGGAAACAACTAGCCTGGAAGAAGTCTTCTCGCTTAGAATCACCCAGGCGAAATTTTCCCTCTCTTCGGAAAGAAAGAACCCAAGCAGGTAAAATCGTCTTAATTCCTTTTTCGTTTTAGTTATTTGAACAATGTATCGTTTAAAGCACAGAAAGTGCTGCATTGTTTTGACATTAAATAGCCGGTCCGAAAATCTTCCCCGACGCCCTTGTCAGGCCTTCCAAAAAGATCAGCGGGCTAGCTTAGGGTGTAATCAGGCTGGTAATACGAATGAGATTTCGGGGGAAAGAATACGTGAGCACTTACCAATTAAATTCACACTCAAGTCTATTGAGCATAACTAGAATCGCATAAATAATACATTAATTCTCCATTGGCGTAATACGCTATTGCTGTATTGTGGGTCTGAGACCACGATAGGAAGCATACGCCGATACGGGGCGGAGAGGAGGTGGGGAGGGGTGGGAAGGAGAGGGGCACTAAGACCGGGGGAAATGACCAAACCGTATTTAGAACGGACTGATTAATTCTTGATGTCTTATTAGAACGGTCCGGGTTGGTTTGAAGAGCGTCTTTTATTCAGGTTGCCAACGCGGTGGGGTTCTATCCTGGGATTCATCGCCCGATTGGTATTTACCGAGTCAGCAGATGCTTTGATGGGTGGATCTAACTGCAGCGGCGTATCACTTGGCAATCGTAACAAGACCCATTTACGTATAAATACACTGACCACTGATTCCATGCCATCGTTCTTACAAGCATGCAGTGCGAAAACATTAAATACCTTTGGTATCTCCAAGTTAGCTCTACACTATTAGGATAAGACGTACTTTGAAAGTAAGTTAACATGTTGACCAACAATTATCGGGATATATTTGGTACTATTAAATATGTTTATGTTTCTTATAATACTCTATTTAATCTCGATTATATGAATTACGTATGCTTACACATTGAAACGCTTCATTTATAAGTCTCTTTCCGAGTAATCCATTGATGTCGATATAAATTAGAGTTGCTTCCCCTGGCTCGTTGGTTGCAGTTTGGCGTTGGCCAGTATTATGTTTGCTGCTATTTAGAAAGTCTTCGCGTGTTACTACCAGGAATTGAAGTTAAACCACGGTAGGCAATATCGGTCCATTTGAAGATTTAGTAAATGTATTAGATATTGTAATTATTATGAACTTTATGTTTTGCATGAACAATATTTATCAAAAATGTTGAAATTACTTTTTGTATTTGAAAGAATGAACATGAAATTTACGATTATTATTTCCGGATTATATTATGACCACACTAGATGGGAATCATAAGCTAATTAAAGTTGCATTTAAATGATAACTGAAAGGAACCAATCCTGTGTAAACAGCTTTAGAAATGGTTCTCGAATGAAATATGTGTTCTTGTCGAAAAGCATAGAAAAATAACGAAATTATTAACAGACATTATAAGAATGTACTCGTTAATCAACTAGTATTATTTATTTCATTATTTCTCTTCCGACTCTTCTCTTCTCTCTCTCGCTCTCTCTTTATCTCATATTATGCACACACACACACACACACACACACACACACACACACACACACACATACACACTTTTTCTTCCATGGAAAATATACAATACGCGAGCAATTTAATTTCCGATTTCATTAACATTGTGAAAATACTTTTACTTGTCTCTGCACATTAACTACACGCAACAACGTTGTATGTGTAAACTTCAACTAGAATAAGACAGCGAAATATGTAGTGCGTAGGAACAACATACTTGAATCAGCACCATACTGATTAATATTTATATAGGCATCGAATAAAATATTCTCATCCGTAGAAAGTATAATATCTTCTATTAAGATACATCTATATATACATAAAAGTGCAAAATACATATTAATTTTAATTTCAACGCGTCATGATTAGTTCACCAAATCTACAGTTATACGCGTAGGCTATCCGGTCAATGGATATTTCAAATTTAAACAAGTTTAGTTATATATAAATAGTTTTCTAAATTATTACCCAATACTTAATAACTCAAATAATATAGTATCCTATATATATTACAATAGTATTGATAGAATCGTGAACGAAATAACATAATAGCCTATTTATTATTACAATAGTATTGACAAGTGAACGAAATAACATAATATCCTATCTCTATTTCCATAGTATTGAATCATGTACAGATCTGAAATTAAATTTGTTACGCTAGTCTTGCTTTCGGATTGACTTCATCAAAGTATATTTCTTTTATGTCTTGCAACCGGAGGGTATGCACACGATTAACATGTCTGAATGTGCCACTTGGTCATAAGGTCCCCTCGGATTCGGTTCCGGGGGGCGAGGGGGGAGGGGGGAAGTGGACCCCACCCTGACAGAGAGGAACAAACGAGCAGCACGGGGTCAAACAATGAGCGTAAATTGTCTGGCAAAATTTATGATGAATGATGCCGTTTTCCACGATGCAATTATTTGGCATTTACCTCCGGATCTGTCGTAGGCAATTTTACGTCGACGAAAAATGTGAATTTAATTACCTAAAATTATACTAATCACATTCAATTTAATTCATCACTGTGTTATGTGTTCAGTTTCTATCTGTGGCACACAATAGCTGATTTTACAGTAATGTTGATAAAGCATTACATAGTTTGCTAGATAATAAATTGCAATTGAGACGCTTGAAGTGGTCGGCAAATTAGTTTGTTGTCCAATACATGATGACGTTGTTCAATACAACCCCGCTATACCGACATGTTTTATATTCTACTCGCTTTATATATATATATTAAACCAGTATTGTCATAAATCGTAAAATATACTGTATATACTAGTATTTATATTCATTTAAAATATTAATTATTCATTAAAATACTCTTGCAGTTCTAGTTAATAACAATCAGATGTAATCACTAAATCAAGCGTAAATATTTTCCTCATAATAATATGGTTAGATTATTAATTTTTTTTTAAATGTATTTATTTTATTATTGACTGTCAGTGATGTTCAGTACTGATATTCAGATCTAACAGTCATTAAGACAGCTGTCACTGTCACACAAACGTCTTTAAAATTCACAATTGTTAGTTTTGTAACTACAAATGTAACGGGTTACCCAGTTCGTTACGTGTATGTATGCTCTTTCAGACTGTTGTACTCTGCCATTCTATCGCGCCTTAGCACCAAGAGTGGACCATGGCCCATCTGAAAGGTGTCATTCATATGCAAAAATATATTTTATTACATTTTCATTGATTTCTTTCATCGTAAAGTGTTTCCCCACCTAGATCATGGTGAATAAAAGCGGCATATTTTATTGACCCAAACTTTTTCCTACAAGGTGTTGACAAAATCGTTCTTTGAGTGCCACGATCAGAAGTGGTTCGGAGTAACACATGATGTAACAACCGTACCCTGTGACCCCCATACGAACACCACTAAACAGTTTCCACGCATTGAAAATGAATTCAATAAACGTCGATAAAACCTTGAAATTGTTGTCATACCATTTTCTAAATAGTCATTTCAGAGCCATTTTTCTTGTTTAATTCCAAAGACCGAGGTCCTATGGCAGCCGAAACGCGTGGCGGAAGAAAGCCACTTGAGATATGCAGCCAGCGTGTACTACAGTGAAACTGTAAGCCTTCCAACCACTACCAAAGACACTTTTTATGCCCCCGACATCTAGACGCCGTGATAAATTATAGACTTATTAATAAATCGCTGTTCACGCTCTATACAATGGAAATGTGACTAGCGCTGGAATTGTCAAAATTTTGATAGCCCTCCGTCCTAAAACCTCTCTGCCAATACGATCCCCTTCCTCTTAGGCATTGTCAAAAGCTGACAATCGTTAAAGGCCTGCTTTTTCAGCTTTAGAATTCCAAACGAGTCTTTTCACTTCCGTTCTCCATTGCATTTCTATAATAGTTACTATTAAATCTCCATTAGTGCTCGAGATAGAGAGATTTGGTGTGTCTATATGAGGTTCGCTTCCAGTCGGCGACAAACCCTTGTCATAGATATACCCAGTCGCGGAGACCTATGGCGGGAAGTGGCTTAATCCAACTTTTCCATTTAGAAAAACCCCTTTGTGAATACAACAGTGTTTTTGTGTCTTCAAGTGGAACCAGTCTTTCGGTCAATACTCGGACATGCTACTTTCTTGACCACAAACAGACAATAAATAGGAGCTCTCCGTCAGCCATCAATTAAACCAGGCGCTGACATATCATAATGCCATTACATGACTTGGAAACATACATTAATTATCTATCAATTAGAAGTCCATTCCCGACAACTCACGGACATTGTCGATGGTCAACGAAGCGCACATGCCGAAGTCTGTCTCTCCCAAGTGCATAGATCTCGTCCATAAATCATCGAAACTGATTTATAACTAGATATTTCTGATGAATTCCAATTGTGGAAACCATTAAAAGACTAAAACCAACGATGCGCAATAACAAAAAGTTTTATTCCTCTTTTTGCAACCGACTTAGACGATTCTGAGTCACTGGGGCAAATTTGAAGTCTGTGTTAGTAGCAATCTCTAAACCTCCGCTTGTCATCTAAATCTTGCTGCGTCATCCTATTAAGAACAGTTTCTTTTGTTTGTTTATCTAAAGCGTTTTCGATTCTCATTTACTTGATTTCAACCGTAGACAAAACTATTTTATTTCCGGTGTAAAATATTTAAAGTTGAGAGCAAATCACTTCATGAAAACTATAAATTCTTATCATTTTGGCGTGTTAACACGTCCGTGAAATTTTGGAATTATTCAAGTCCTTAAATCAGTTTGAAGTGAAATAATTGAAAATAAATGTCTATGCTATCTGACTGTAAATTGCATCGTTAGCATAAACCGATACTTTTTTCGTAACTTCACAAGTGAATTTATTTCTATATTGCCTTAACGAAACATTAGCACAGCCAACAAAAAAGCATAATGTTTAAAGTAAATTGCAACAAGTTACGTAAATGATTAATACATTTATCAAGAAAACACTAAACCTTTGTCCAGATAACATAATTAGGGCTTCGATATAGAGTCCGTCTTCAATGCTATAAACCAGTGTTTTGATTGTGGCTTCAATTCTAGAACGGCTGCTTAGGTTTCAGAAACAAGTTCTTCAATGGTATATATTTGAGACATTTGAGACATTATTTAATCTGAGACATCAATACTAGAAACTTGGGCTAAAGTTTTAGAAATAAAATGCACTAAGCTGAACTATTATTGCACTATCGTACTTCCAAAGGTATGCTATTATACTCGAACGAATCCAAACAGCAAAATGATATACGATATACTTCCTAGTGTATTGGTCACTCTTGCATAGGGCGTTTCCCATTTCCTGCAACGTGTGTGTGTGGTTAAATCTAATTATTACGATGTTTAAGACACTAATACTACGTTCTAGAATAGTGTGTGTGTGTGTGTGTGTGTGTGTGTGTGTGTGTGTGTGTGTGTGTGTGTACGTGTGTGCGTCCATGCGTGTGTGTGGACGTGTGAGTATACTGGTATGGTATCCACTTACTGAATATGTAAGTATTACGGCAGATTGTGCATAGCTATATATGGGAATTAGTGTCTGCTTCACACCGTATCAATACTAATTCTGACTTGGACACGGTGTCATCGTTATCGATACCTTTGCTAACTCCACCACTCGTCCAGCGATACAAAACAACGCACACCTGGGAGGTGATGGCTTCATCCGGGCATCGCCTTGCTTGTCGTGGCACGACCCTAATCTCCACTTACGACACTCTCGAGCTCGTCCCGTGGACGCCGAGAGGTTGACCGCCGTCATCATGCTAATATGATCAGATTTAAACACTCTCCATGATGAATGCGCGTGGCATCTGTCAGCAGGGTGCATTATTATGTAGGTGTTGTGCATGACGTATGTGCGAGCCTGAGACATCTGTCCGGAGGGGATCGGAATCCGGACCGGATGTGCTGGACAACTTTTGTCACTTACACCCCCTGAAGAGTACTGATGTTATATACGTAGTCTGTGTTCAATGGTCATTGCAAGTTGATAGAATGTCCAAGGTACGAGTTGCAGATAGTTACGATCAGTCAGACAGATGGACAAACAGGCAGAAAGACAAAAATGTGGAAGAAACAATTAATGAAAATGTAATGAAGAAATAAAAACAAGAAACACAGACAGACAAATCAACAGATAATTTCGTTGGCATTCACAAATTCAAAGAACATTTTAAAGGGCAAGAATGGGATATAGTAAATAAATAACACAGTATGATAACACTGGTAAAGACTTCAGACGGTTTTCAAGACAGCATCCTTTATCAAGCAGTCTGCTCTCATCATGATCATGGTGTATATATTTATTTGGTGTTTTCCCCCCAAAGCGGATTCATGCTATAAGGTCAAATAAATAATATCGTCAAACAGGATCATAAATGATGGTCGCTGCGATCAAGACATATAAAGTCTCACATTTAAAATAAAAACGTAGAAAGAACTCAAATCTCTCATCCAAGCATGTTCCATTTCCTTTGATTACTATTACATAAACATCAATCAGAAAACGTATTGCCAACGAGCTATCAAGTATTCTCAATTGTCAACTGTTTTCTTCAATCAGAGCTACTTCAAATGTGTTTTAGCTTCTAAAAGGATACTTGACCCTACGACGAATTCACTGAAGCAGCAACCTGAGGCAGGACAGTGGAATTGTTCTGGAAACCTGTAAACTAAAGGGAGGGACAAACTTAGCTCCGGGGGTCCACTCCCAACCAACACATCAATTACAACGTTATGGCTGTTACGCAGGAAACTGTGGTTTCCTCAATGTCCGACTGTTGCTCTCAGTTGTCTCGGGCTGGGACTTCTTTGTAACGTTGGTTATTACAATGGTCAAGGAATGCAGTGGACAATCGCCCGAGCCGGACCCTTGGTCGCAATCCGCCCGGACATTGAGGCATTGGCGCCGGACTGTCTGGGTAAGGGATTTTCTAGAGCTGTCGCTCTCGTTGGCGGTAAATGGGATAAATAGATCACTTTTATTTCGATAGCAAATACTGAATAGATCTGGCTAATCACACAATAGGTCTTTTCTACGCGTGGACGTTCCTACTGTACGTGGAAGAGTAACAGTGGAACAACAAAACTATACACATGCATTAAGTCCATAGCCGCGCTTTGCGCCGGAAACAATGGATGGATCAACGCGGGTGGATTTGGATTTGCGTTCGATTAAGGCGTCGTGGTAACCGCCTACGGCTCCACACGCAATCTACCCTGGTACAAACTTTCACACGAACAGTGTGAGGTGATCATCGCAAGCTTTCACCTTGCATTCTAATACAGCACAGCTTTCGGAGTAAATTACCCGCTGTATTATAATCGTTGATTAATTATCCACTGTTTTTCTGTGGAAGTCCTTGCTTGGACAAAATGAACTCGCTGGTCGTTGTGTCTTCTTCTGCTCTGTCCAAACCGCATCATTCTGTGTGAGATGAGGCAAGGTTATATTAAACATCAGATTAAGATAATTCTTAATGCGAACACTCTCGCTTTCTGTGGTAGAGATATTATCTTGGTCTTGTAATGTTTTCTGCATCATAACTCCCGCCAATGACCCGTGAGGTAAACGTGCCATAATAACTGTCATATTTCACTTCGGTCTGTTTGACTGACGTAAACAATGTATTAGGAATAAAGGACAATGGTGATGAAGATTCGTGAGCTTGATAATGAGATAAAAGAACGACAAGTGGGGTGGTTATTATCGGGCATTACATAGAGCACTTTATGTTTCATTGGAGACCAAGCCAAATTCACGGTGAAACTTTTAAATCAAAGAGGGAAATATATTTTGTAAATGGAAAGCATGAGTTGAATTATTCAACTTCATTTAATGCTGAAATCGTTCATGTGTACACTCATTACAATTCCATTATCCTTTTTATTGTACGACCAACCTGCTACTCATGTCCTATACTGCTTCTGTAGCTGCTGTTTCTACTACTACTGCTTCTTCCTCTTCTTCTTCTTCTTTTTCTTCTTCTACTTCTTCTTCTACTTCTTCTTCTATACTACCACCACCACGTCTGCCACTAGTATTACCATTGCTACTACTATTACTACTACTACTACTACTACTACTACTACTACTACTACTACTACTACTACTACTAACTACTGCTTCTTCTACTACTGCTTCTTCCTCCTCCTCCTCTTCTTCTTCTACTTCTTCTTCTTCTACTTCTTGTTCTACTAATACTACCACCACCACCACAACTGCCACTAGTATTACCATTGCTACTACTGCTGCTACTCCTACTACTACTGCTGCTGCTACTCCTACTACTACTAACTACTGTGTCTACTACGACTACAATTTGTCAATAAATACGTGTATCATAGTAAACTAGTATTTTTATTAATGCTGGTAATAGTGGTCATATTTATATTAGTACTGTTGCGAATTATACAAATACTATTCTTTGTACGGCTCGTCAGTACATGCACAATATTTATACTTTGCTACAACTATTTCTATCATTACTGTTATGATTGTTATTGTTATTCCTTTTATTATTCAACTTATTATTCTTGTATTAT